>JARYHS010008074.1:342289071-342498455 GCA_031002005.1 Vandiemenella viatica | reverse complement strand
GGGTAAATTAAAAAAAATCTAACGGAACTCTTTTCATTACTTAGAAACTTGGTTTTCGAAATATTTGTGCCAGACTACTGTCCACATTATTGCATTAATATCATCTAAGAGAATGGTTTGGTGGTTTGTAAAATCGTTGGTCTGCGCGTTATTTCTTTTTTATGGCTTTAGTCTTGTCGACGTCAAGGTCACTAGAGGCAGAAAAGGAGTAGGGGCATGGAACGTAAAGGAATTAGGCAGTGATCTTTTAAGAATACATATCAGCTTTTACCTGGAGTGATTGCGGGAAAACATTGGAAACCTAATTTTAGAATGTTCGGGCAGGGATTCAAAACTGGCGTCCTCCCGAAACAAGGCCAGTGTGTTACCGCTCTCACCACGCTCGGTATCTACCTGTTGCTGAAACACTGGGCACCCAGGCAGTCTAGAGAATCAAGGCTATAAGAGAGCTGTGGCAGTATTATTCACCTGATTCCTTTAATGTGCAAGCAGCATACAGTTGAATATGATGGAAATATAATTTTTCTAATATTTGTTCTATTTCATTTCCCATGAGCGCTTTTGAAACTATTCGCTTATTCTGTGAAATTGACTAAAATACGATTCTGTAAAAATCATTTTTATTGTTTCAACGGCACTTTTGAAAGTAACTTGAATCATTTGAAACGTTGTACAGCGTCATATGGTGCTTCTGACGACTGAATGCCATAACTATATATTTTGCACCATTGCATTCAAATTTGAACGCGGTTTTGGCAGAACACCGTTAATTACCATTTATTATTTCCATTTTTGAATAAATAATAAAAAAAAAACATAAACGAGAAGAAGAAACTTAATTTTTTTTCAGGTTTACATAGCTTTAATATAGAAAGTAATTTTACTAAACGTTTGTTACAGATTGATTTGTTCACCGCTTAACATTCATTCACTGATCTTAATTCCCGCAAACGTTCTTACTAGCTGTTCGGATGGGTAGGATTCGGGCTGAGAGAAAATTCTTTAAGGAACAGTTCATTTTCAATCATAGTGCAAAGCTGAAATTTGCTGCAGATTAATGCTAAAAGGAACAAGTCAGTAGAAAACTTCTTTGTATGACAAAAATACCTTATTTCCTGTGGTAAGCTTGGACATTCTTGCACCATTTAATACAATTGTTATCAAATTTGGTTCGCTTGAAACTGAACAGGTGAGTGCAGGTATCATCATTGTTTCTTTAAAAATTTATGCTTTTGGTACAGAAATAACAACAATCATAATAAGATTACTAACTCCGATAGTTTATTTAATTGCACCAATTCAAATTACGTGACCTAAATGACTTTCTGGCAGATGGACATTAATGGAATAATTGTAGACGGAGGATAGATAATAATCATGATTTAACTTTAATGCTAATATATAGATTTAGTCTGTTATTTATAAAAATGTTGTCTGGGCGAAAAAGGTTTCAATTAATTTTATTTCGTCAAAGTATACACTGAGGACTATAAACTTTGGACGAAAAGAGTTCATAAAAGGGGATTGTTCCTTGTTTTGGGTTTATTACTATAATACCTTCAAGAGATGAAACGTATTTCAAAATTGTCTTATGAAAATAGGCAGCAAGAGATGCAGCAAATGTTAGACAGTAAGTAAGCTATTTTTATTCGACACAGCGCAAGTCGAAGAGTTTTACAGTTGCCTGCCCTGCAATTTCGCTGTCGCAAGGTAAACAGTTATGGTAGAACAGATCTGCATTCCCCCGGAACACTCTCTCTCACACCCTTTTCCTCCACTCGCCCCCCTCCTCTTGATAGAGAGTCTGCACACGTGTCCACACACTCCAATCTCCATCTCATCCCTACCAAGACCCCACTCCAGTCACACGTTCACCTGTTGCTAGCTTTTCCACCAGATGTCAGCAAATAATCCATAGACTCAATTGCATTCCAGTCACTATTCTCACGCAGAGTTGTCTCCGTATATGACCACAAGTCCTTTTCCTTTCCGTGTTGCAGCTTTATTTCCTCCTGCTGGGTTAGTGAGTATCAAATATTTAAAGTAATTTTTATCTTCATAAGTGCAGTATTTGAAATATATTTATGTGTGTTTTGTTGAGAAACGGTTTTAGTTTTGTACGAGTGTGGGGGTAGATTGTGAGTCGTTGATGTTTTTCAGTGTTTTCCATAAGTTCCCATTCGTTCTATAAGCGGCGACTGCAGTGCAGCTAGTCCAGTTCAACGGTAAGTTTGAGATATGTATTATCCAGTTTACGGGCGCACTGGCTCTTAAAAAATATGTAATTATCTAGCAAACATTTTAATACCGCGCCTCTGCGTGTGATAAATACATATTTTAAATAAACCTTTGGTGGCCTATCGTAGTGATATATAGGAGTCAGCGCTACTTAATCACAGAAGACGTTTTCGTTAATCACCGACTCATTATCGTAATTAAATTAAAACCTGACGTAACTATTTAACTACTGGCATCAAGATCAAGGTTCAGTTGTGAGCAAAAACCACCTGGAAGTTGTAATAAACTACAAAGGATAGAAGATTAAAAACACAGGCAGTATAACAAAAACAATTAGAGAGAACGAACTATGTTCTTATGTCTCTTTATAACTTAACCCTTGCGGAAAAAATCCATATATCTGAGTGGCAAATGGATAAAACTGTTTGCAGTGTAGTTTGTAAGTGTACTCGTGATTTCTGATACCAATCAGTTCTGAAGTTGATGTTTTAATTAATCGCGCTCAGCGAAAGATATTTTGCTTCTCGCACTCGAAAAGTTTAAGGCTGTCTACATAAACAAGTGTAATGCGCTGAAGAGTGTATTCCCTAATCTTTTAAATATTATAGGTTTCTTGTCGTCGTCGTCGCTCAGCAATTAGTGCCTTTCTGAAGTTCCAGGCAGGTTGTGGTGAAGGTTGTTGTCCGAAGACATTTCCTTCAAACTTCATACGTCTCCGTCACTTTTCTTGCGGTATGTCTTCTCTGGTGCTGCTTTTTTATAATTATTCTTGTTCAAAAATGGAGAGTGGTCTTCTGTGGCGGTCGAAGTATGTGCAGTACGTGCCCAGTGGTGCTATCAGTGGGTTCTGCGATCTTTGGGCTGTCCTATAGAAGGATGTGGCCAACTGTCGTATCCTATCTCGCAGTAGTGGTATTCCTGCGGCTGCGTGCAGGTCTCCAACTGGGAATCTTTTTGTTACATGGAGAGCTCTTCGAAGGGCTCTATTCTGCAAAGTTTGTAGTCTTGCAATGTTTGTCTTGGCCGCGTACCCCCACACTGGGCACGCGTACTCAAGCAGTGGACGTACCAGACTGCAGTAAATAGTCACTCCTGTTGTCGCAGCCAGTGAACTAGTCATGTTAAGTAGTGGGTACAGTTCCTGTAACCTGATTAGGACTTTCTTCCGTAGGTCCTCAATATGTCTCTTCCAGGTTAGCCGTCTGTCTAACGTCACTCCTAATATTTAACTGTGGAGTTCCACGGAATGTCTTTACCGAAGAGGCGCAATTTTGGTGCAGGTGTTTCACGCTCTCGGCGTTTTCCGAGTTTCCGGGATAGCATCACGGCTTGGGTTTTCGTAGTGTTGATGGTGATACGCCACTTTCTTGCCCACTGCTCAGTCTCTTGCAGTACTTCTTGCAGCTTTCTTGTTGCTACTGCCCTGTTCCGGTGATGGGCGAAGAATGCCGTATCGTCGGCATACAGAGCAGTGTGTACGCTGGCTGGTGCTGGAATGTCCGCTGTGTACAAGCTGTACAATACAGGCCCCAGCACCGAACCTTGAGGAACTCCGGCATGTATTCGGCGGCGAGAAGATAGAGCGTTGCCGACTCGTACGCAAAAAGTTCTGCCGACCAGATAGCTTCGAATTATCTTCACCATCTGGCTGGGAATCCCATGATGATATAACTTTAGTAGAAGACCGTTGTGCCATACAGAGTCGAAGGCTCTTGCAACATCCAAGAGAACCACTGGACAGTATTCTTTCCTGTTAAAGGAGGCGGTAGCAGTTTCTACCACACGCATTATCTGCTGTGTGGCAGAGTGACCTCTTCTAAAGCCCAGCTGGAAATGTGGTATGATTCCATTTTCTCTGATGTAGGTTTCAAGCCTCTGTAATAGCAATCTCTCAAATACCTTGCTCAGTGAGGGTAGTAGACTGATTGGCCTATAATGTTGCGGGAATATTGGATCTTTTCCCGGCTTCCTTACTGCAACAACAATGGCGTGTTTCCAGCTTCGTGGGTACCGTTGGCTTCTTATTATGTCATTGAAGATGGTGGTGAGGTGTGTGACGGCTATCCGCGGGAGATTGCGGAGCAGCTGGTTGCACACCTTATCATGCCCAGGAGCTTTTCTTCGGTGTAGCCGTTTAATGACCTGCTGCACCTCCTTTTCCGTAAATTCACTTATGTTATACCCATCGCCATCTGCTTCCATGAATCTCGCAAGTCTTCTGCGAGTTTCAGTGACGTGGTCTTCGTCTTCTATTTCCGCTGGCTGGAATTGTTTTTCAAAGTGATCGGCAAGGGCGTTTGCCTTACTTTCTGGATCGAAGACGAGGCCTCTCTCTCCATGAAGAGGTGGCTGCCTAGCTCGTCTCTTGGTGAATCTACGAGTCTCTCTCCAGAGGGTGCCATCTTCAGTCCTTAACATGGATAGTCGAGAGGACCACTCCCGATTTCTATGTTCCGTCAAATCTGCCTTTATTTCACGCTGTAGCCTATTTAACAGTCGCCTGGTCTCTGCATTTCTTGTGAGTTTCCATTCTTTAGCAACTCGATTTTTATGTATGATCTGTGCTAGGAGATTGGGAGGTAGCTGTTTTGAATGCTGACTCTCGGACTAGGCGGTGTGGCAGCTTTGCTGGCGTTGATAAGAATGCCTACGAAGTGCTTGAGCGCTTGGTCTGGAGTTCTGTTGCCTATTAGGAGTTGCTCTTCGACTTCTTCAGTGATTTTGTCACGGTACTGATCCCAGTTCGTTTTTCTGTAATTATGTGTCTCTAGCTCTTCTGGTTTCCAGGAGCCCACATCTACTTCAAGCATCACGGGGGAATGATCCGAAGACATTCTGTTAAGCGTGTTTGCTGTCACAATACCAGTAAACCCTTTCGTGAAGGCAATGTCTAAGACATCTGCTCTGTTGCCATTCCACGGATGGTGAGTGGGCTCTTCAGGGCCCCAAACATGTAGGTTATGTCTAAGAGCCAGACGATGCAGTTGTTGCCCAGCTCGGTTTGCTACACGGGAGTTCCAGTCTGGGTGTTTCGCGTTGAAGTCACCTCCAACAAGAAGTTTGCCTCGAATGTTGGCGAGCCCGACTATATCGTTCTCAATCAGTAATCTCCTCGGTGGACGGTATGCAGCGACAATTGTAAGTGGCCCTGATGTTGTTGTCACCCGTATGGCAGTAGCTTCAAGTTGTTCAGTTGGCGGCAGCAAGATGTCATGATGGGGAATGCCACGCTTGATGTATATAGCAGCTCCTCCTCCGGCTGTTAGTCTGTCTGTACGGTAGCTGCAGTAATTAGGCACCGGAGCTCTCAGTCCAGGTTTAAGATGAGTTTCTGTTACTAGACAAATATCGACGTCTTCTTCTCTCAGGAATTGCCTGAACTCAATCATCTGGGAATGAATTCCGTTGGCATTCCAAACACAGATGGACAGTCCTTCTATATGTCTTCTATAATGTGGTGGTGAGGATAAGACTTCTTTAGGCTTACTCGCCATCATTACAAGGGATCTTATGTCGGTTGACAACTGCTGAAAGTTGGTCATTAACGTTGCCATCATATTGATGAGAGCACCAACAACATCCATGAGTCTATCTATGGAAGTTCCCGACGTGGTTTCTCTGAACTGATTGTTTTGCATTGGATCTGAAGTCTGTGCAGCTGGACACTGTGGACGTGAATTACATTTTTTGTTTGACGAATTTCCTCTGACAATGTCTGAGAATTCCTGGCTTCTCTGTGAACCTTGTTGGTTGCACGGTGCTTGATTGTTTTCATTATTCTTCTGATTACTTGCTTTTGGTTTCTTCAGGGGTGGAAACTGAGACTTTTCCAAGTTTGTGTCGACGTAATTCTTGTTCACCTGCTGCGCATTCTTGAGTACATCAGCTGTCGGTTCGGTCATAGCAGGTCCATTGCCTTGAGATTGTTTTGACTTATTTTTATCTTCACGTTTTCTGCGGGCAGCTTCAGACTGTGCCATTGCGATTCGTTGGCGTTCTCGTGCGCGCTTAAAGGATGGGCAGCCTCTGTAGCTCGCCACGTGATGACCTTCACAGTTGGCGCATTTTGCTGGGGATTGTCCTTTCTGCAGCGTACACTCTCTGGAGAGGTGTGATCCTGCACACTTAACGCAGACTGGCTTCATTTGGCAATGCCTCGCCACGTGGCCAAGAGCCTGGCAGTTGTAACACTGCGTCGGCCCTCCAGACGAACGCAGTTTTTCAACAGTCACTCTCAGGGACATAATGTTGTCCAGCTCAAAAATTTTTCTGTTTTGTGGCCTGTCAGGCAATACTGCTAGGAACAGAGGCATGAGATCTGAACTGCCTGGTCGTTTTAGCTGAGTCACCGAGCGTACTTCGAAGCCTTTATCTACTAGCTCCTCCTTGATGTCTGAGGCTGGCATACCTAGTGGGATTCCTCGTAGGACCACCTTCAGTGGCTTTTCTGCAGCTGAGGGGAAAGTATAGTAAGGAATAGCTCTTCTCTGCAGCTCTGCAGTGACTGCTAGGTAATCCTCAATAGAGTTTAGATTGAGTTTTATCTTATCCCCTCCTGCTGATTTGGCTCGAAAGGGGCGTCCTTCCAGTAATGTCTTCACCATCTCATACAGCTCTTTATAATTGTTGGGAAATTGTATCACTATTGGTGGTAGTTGTAGCCTCTGCCCGTTCTGTTGCTGCTGCTGTTGGTCTGTTTCCACTAGCGGATTGAATGGATTTGATACCTCCATTTCGTTATTACTTGGTCCTAGCCCCGCTTGGGTAGAGCGAAAAGTCCTGCGAGCTGGCAAGAATCCATCCTCTTGTTGCATCTGTACTTTATTATATGCATCAGTATTTGCTGATGCTTGCTGTTGGGCTTGCATCGCGGATGAATTAGTGAACATATTATTATCATCTACTATTGCCTTACGCGAAGAAGAAGCTGCAGTCTTCATTTTCTTCGAGGCAAGTTCTGATTTCTTCTTTTTAGTGATTCCACACGGAACAGCAGGGACAGTGTCCTTGAGGAACCTCTTTTTATTTCCTTTCTTCCTGAGAAGACGTTGTCCTTCGGCGCAGTGACCGAGAGCATTTTGTACAAGGATTTGATTGTACATACCTGTATATTGTTGCGCAGCGCTGTGCTGCACTGAAAGATGGTCCGTAGAATTTCCAGAAACAGCGTCCATCTTCATAGCAGAGGATGTCATCAAGTAGATGTTTGAGTTTTCGGGATTATCCAAACTGTTTAAATGGGCTGCATTATCTGTCTGGTTTTCTGACAGATGTCCTTTCTTAGGCTGGGCCTTCATCTGTTCGTTCATAGTCGTAACATTTGTTTCCATTCCCCACCAACTCGGCTGGGTCATCGTAGGCTGTCCTGCGGCTTGGGGAAGTTGATTTTGCTGATCCTCTGGTGGGGTGTGAGTTGCTTCCATTTCTACGTTGTAACTGTCACCACGCACGCGAGTAACAGTGACAACTGCAGCAGGCCTAGACGTCATTTTCGTTGCCGATATCGTTGACACGGACGGCTCGGAACGGCGCGGCGCGGTAGCCGACGATCGCGAACGCGACGGCGGACGCGGCCCGGCGTTGCTGCCCGTGCAGCGCGACGCGTTTTTCGGCTTCGTCGTTAAATCACGATAGAAAGCACTCGACTACAATCTACGAAATGAATGAATGACCGATACGCGGAATTGTATGTTCACGCACTCATAAATAGTCACCAAGTCAACAATTAAAACACACACACATCGAAATTACACGTCACAATCAACTACAATCGAATACATCCAATTATCTGACATAGGTTTCTTGTTTCACATATTGTAAATTTATAATGAATTCTGTGCATTTTAATCAAGTTGCTCTCAAAACTTTCGGTATGCGTGAACGTGCTGTCGATTTGTTTAGTATGTGGAATATTTGGCGTAATGTATTACTCAGGATAATTGAGCGCTCAGCTGCCGCGTAATCGGTTCCATTTGGAGAGGCTGAAATTGGAGGCCGTTCAGTAGCATTTTTGTGAGCTGCGCTGTTTAAGAACTGATTATTTAGAAACGCCTACAGTAGGGCTGTTGATATTTTTAAAAAATATCGGATTTTCGATATATCGATATTTAAAAAAATATTTATATCGGATTCGATATATCGAAGAAAAAGTATCGATATATCGACCCTATTATATAAAAACAATGGTACAAAAACAAATCATTTTAAAAAAGGGCGAAGTCTTGTGGCTATTTAATGATGAAGAGTTGTGAAATATTTTTCTGAATCAAGTTTCGATTTTCTGAAAAAAATAGTTTTTCATGACGTTACAGATAAATCTTTTTTTTAAAATTGTGATTTAGCCATTACACTACTACTTTACTAAAAGTAAAGGCAGAATGTTCATGATTTACTCGAAGACTTGTGAATCCAGAAAGAGCATCGAGGGAAATCTTGGCTTTTGTGAGTTTAAAAGCTCAATAATGCAACATTGTAGAGGCATTTATTTAGGTTGATGTTCTATTATCAGAGTTTGCATAATGACCAAGTCATTTTTTTTACAAGTATTGTTTTATGTGGAATTTAATTCCTTTTTGTAGGTTGATAGCTTATTCTGAGTCTTCTTACTTTTTTGGATCAAATGTTTGCACCTTAGCAAAGATTGTGTATCCGAATTTATCAATATTCCTGCTTACATCCAATTTTCATGTCAAAATACTTTCCTCGACAACGCACGCTCATGTAAAACAACGGGCTCGAGTCCGATTCATTCTGTGCGAGCGACGGCGTGTCTGCATTGTTACCATCGGTGTAGGACTACCAATAACTTCCAAATTAAATGTAGTAACAAAGTGAAATTAATTTATGCTCCTGATCTTTGTGCAAAACTGAAATTCAAGGCATTTAGCCTCATCAAGAAGAAAGCAATTAACCTACAAATTTTCTCTAAGACGTTTCAGCTTTTAGATTGGCATTGAAAAAACACAGGAACTTTTCTTATACTATGGGGATGAAACCAAGTATGTGTACCAAATTACCATTTTCTAGGACAACTGGATGTTGCATAGAATTATGATGAGAGAACGTCATAGTTATTTAAAAGACTTTGAGATCCCAAAAAAATTTCCAAAATAAGGTGGTGAATGAAGTTAAATTTTGCACCAAAACTCATGTCAGAAACTTCATTGGACATACTTTTCAAGAGCATGAACTCATGTTTTTCCCGTTTTTTTCTTCTACTATAAATGGAGAACTCCATACATTAATTGAAAATTATCCCTTCTTTGATATTGCTTCGCAAATGGGTAACGCTTTACCATAATACAATTTTTTAAAGCTGAGATTCTAGGTAGAATGCAGGATTTAGGGCGAGGGGTGGGGGCAAACCGGGGTACTTGCTCTGGGCGATAAAATCGTGTCCAACAATGCGTTTGGCCAACAATCAAGGAGGCGATTCTCGGGGTCTGGCTGGCAACAATGTTTGAAGAGGCGGCAATCTCAGTTTTTCCCCTGCTTGGAAAAATCCTAGAGCCACTAATGTCAAGGAAGTTCCCTTGGCGTTAACAAATTGTTTTTTAAAGGCACCAATCTATAATAATAAGTTTTTAGCATAGCGCTTTGTAAAGGCAATCCAAAAGTGGTAGATTCTTTTTTTTCAATTTCTTATCTTAATAAATTCGTAAGTGATATAACAAAACTGGCTGTGACAATTTTGGAGCTCAATTCTTCTGTTGGTATGGAACAAGAAGCGTATCCAATTCGCGCGAAATATTTAACTGTGGAGTGCCAGATACAGGCTTATAATTACCGGGACATTTCTGGGTCTAAAAAGTATTTTAGCGGTATGTTTAAAGAGTGGACAAAATTGCAAATTAATAAAAAATTCTATTTTAGGTAAATATGCTATGTAACATATATATAGCACCTCTTTTAACTTTATTAATTAAACATCTGGTATTATGAATCAAAAGGAAAAATACTAAACTTAAAACAAAAATTGACCACCTCGTTAGGAATTTTTTACTTTGGTACAAAATCAACATCGGGTATTATCAATAAAAAACTCAAAAATATTAAACCAAAACTGAACACTTCTGTTAGGCTCATTAAGTAAAATTAGGCTGAAAATCAACATCAGGTTTTATCAACAAATAAAAAAAAATTAGCATCTATCTTTTGCTAAATCAAAATCAACATCAATCAAAATAGATCTTAATCATCTACTTTTAAAATATTTATTACTAGATTTTGCCATTTTCATAAATATTTCTCCGTCACTGCTTTGCAAAACTGATAAAATTTCTCAGCAATAGTCTTCAAAATTGATTGAGTTTGCAGTTCAGCCTTGATCGAATCCATGAACGTTCTGTTTTGCTTTTATTTCATAAATTATTCAACGGGCTAAAACTTGTCTTGTAAAAGTCATTGCTTGTTGGAACTGACAAAACAAAACCAACTATTTTTTTAAAATATTTAAAATCTTTAAAAACGCTTGTTCTAAAGAAATTGGCCCACATTTTATCGTTTGGAAAGTCTTTTGGAAGGACCTGAAAAACACGTTTCAGACATGTGAACTCTGTATAAAGGGAGTTAATGTTAACTGCATCTAGAATTTTCAAAGTCCCAGAAAATTCAAAGAGTATTTTCCTGTCAGTTTCAATTCCTCTGATTGAAGGGACATTCCATCCTCCCGCTGCAAGCATGGGATACTTGGCTTGGCCTCATGATCACCGTGGTGAACTGAGTTTGAGAAAAAAACTAGTATACGGAAATTCCGGAACAGTAACGCATAATTCCTGAACACGAGATCAGACACAAAATTCCTGGACATTCCCGGATTTTCCGTTTATCTGGCAACCCTACCCATACCTGGTACATAACGATTAGTTTCGTAATGCTAATACTTTTGCATTGATTGAAGACAAATTTTAAAAACTTTTCAAAATGTCCAGACAAGAATTTTAATTAATATTGAATGAGTTATTTTACCTTCGTTTTTTACTTCTCCACAAGCCCGCCGCTAGCTGTTTGAGCGTCCCCTGTCCAACTACAGCCAGTGGTGGATCTAGGAAATTTCCGAAAACTGGTCAAACAACTGTGAGATTGCCGCCCCCATTGTTGCCATCCCGAGTGTCGCGGCCGACCGCCCGAAGCAGCTGTTGAGCTAAAAAAAAAAGGTCGCCCGCTACATAATATGCTGCCTTGCACGCCCGCTTACGGCGGCCCTGCTTCTCCATGTGCTCGTATCATTCATTGTTTCTTAAAATTCTATCTATGAAAATGTATTGCATGTGCAACACAGGTAATCGTTTTCCCTCCAATAATAACTTGGAATATTCTACGAGGATAACGGAAAATAACCACTTATTTTTTAAAAATATCGGACTCCGATATCCAGATTTCAATATCGATATATCGTCCTAAAAAATATCACTCATAAATATCGATATTTTTTTAAAAAAATATATCGATATATCGATATTTTATCAACAGCCCTAGCCTACAGCGCTGTTTTAAATTGTCTGCCTGCAATGTTTGGAGTAGTTTTTGATTGTTATTAAAAACTGACGCAGTGTCTAACTGACAGTAGAACGTTGTGTCAAGGCGATGGCATGTAGAAGCTTGCTCATAATTTATGTTAACATAATTCATAAGATTCTCATGTAGAAGCGAGCAACGAACTTCATTACTAACTATGTCTAATTTATATATTAAAATTTTTTCTTTTAGATAAAAAATAAAAAATTATATCAGCCACATTTTTTTCAAAATTCTTTCAAGTTTGGATTCCTGGACTGCAATTTTCAGGGTTATAATTTTCATATTTAAAAATACATAATCTTAAATACTGCGTCCAGTTGAAACTGTTAAGTTTTTGAATATTCGTCTAGAACTGGAATATTAGTAAAGTAAATTTGCCACTTATTCAATTGGTGTTTTCAATGTCATCATTGATACTGCATACCTACACCCTAAAGGGAAAGATATCATCATAAATTACTTTCTTGTGGTTCCGTAAAATGCGAAGTGGCTCAAATAGAAGTTTTGTAATGAGATAGTAATGAAATTATCGTATAATACTAAACATAAAACAGTCTGAGTTTCTGCATAATATGATGGTAACAATCCATCATCTATTCCGTAAATGAGTTAGAATATTGGTTGTTAGCTGTAGAGTAGTAAATAGGAAGCATTGTCCAAAATCTGTGAGTCTGGTGGTATTAATTACTGTAGAAGACTAAATATATATACTCATCAACAGGCTATTATGTAACATCCCACAAGAGAAGCAGCTGGAGAATCAGAAACAGAAAACCAAGTGCGAAGATCCGTTAGTTGATGAATGTTGTAACACTATCTTTGTATGTTCTAGCCTTACGGTGTAGGTTAGAACCATGAGAATAACATCGGAGCATTTTATAACGTAAGACAAATTCAAAAATTCATTTAATCTACATCATTACTCATATTGCGAAAGTGACAAAGATGTAAAGACCGAAAAGTGTCCCCCACTACCAAAGTTATATTTAACTTGAGATGTTATTCTGAGAATAATACTTAACAAGCAGAACGACCAGTCAGTAGCGCAAAGTGGGAACAGAGGAAAGATCTTGAAATTAATAACGTCAAGAGTGTAGTGGCTCAGTGAAACGGTTTCGGATGCATGTACGAGCGATACCGTTGTTCTTTAAATTTTATATACAAAACGCCTTTCACAACAAATTTATTCGTTAATTTTTTACTCTCCAGAGGCGTTTTGCCCTCAAGGTGTGGAGCATCGTCAGTGGCTGTAAATGTATGTTTTTTACGTATATAAACAACTATTTGCAGAAAGTTCAGATGGAACATAAACAAGAAGGTCTGGTATCACTATATCTGTAAGCACAGTGTATATATGTGTAATATTTTGTATTGTACATAATATGCACATGAAAAACATACAATTACAACCACCGATGATGCCGCAAGCGCTATAAACGAAACTCAGCTGGGGAAAACTAAATAACATTCACGACAATAGATGTTTGTAGACAGCGTTTTATTTTTGAAACATGTTGCTCAACAATTGCGGGAAAATTACCTATGACTACATTACGCAATTCTTAACTTTGGTACCCTCCAGATATTCACTGGTAGCTTCCCTGGAAAAACGCATTTCATTCATGGAGGATGTCCACGAAACTTTACGTTTTGGACTAACAACTAGTTGGGAGAGACATTTCACGGGCATATTATGCAGCTGTAATTTCTATTTCCATCAATGATCATTATGATTACTGTAGTTTGTGTGTTCTATCATGTTCTGGCACTGTAAAATATTTACAAACATAAACATTAAGCAAAAAAATGCGGTGGTAATTAAGGAAAGTACACAAACGATGGTGTAAAATTCTGATGTTTGCAATGAATATGACCAGTTTAACAAAAACGTCGGTGGGAATATGTCTGACTGACATTGCCTGTACCCAGAGTCGACCTACCAATCAGACGAATAAAACTGCAGCGATAATATCATGCTGTTTTGTTTTTACCTTCTCCATTCGAAATTCCCTTCATTGTTGTAACCGGGGACCGTGCATCCGACAGGAGATTAAAAACTGTTGGTTGGTTGTCAATAACTGCCACTACTAGCTGCGCGTGTCAGCCACCCAGCGCGAGATAATAGCCTGACAGAGCCAAGGACGAGACTTTAATGGTCGAAAGAGGCAGAATTTGACAGCTCTGAATGCTGTTTTTGGCCTGTTAGTCATTTGCGTGAACTTCACTTGAAACGTTACGTAAGAAATTAGAGTTTGTAGTCCCACTGGCTAGCTGTGATCCGGGAAGGTGAAACAGGTAGTCTGCAGGCAGAATATTAACATTTAATTCGAAATCAATTAGAGATATCTAAGAAAAGTAAAGTAATAAAACTTGTTCATCTAAAATGGATACCATGCCCGTACTGTAAAATGCTATAAACTAGATATAAGCCAAACATTTTACACTGAAGAGCCAAAGAAATTGGTACAGGCATGCGTGTGCAAACACAGAGATATGTAAACACCCAGAGTACGGCGCTGCGGCGTCTATATAAGACAACATGTGTCTGGCGCAAGGCTGCTCCTACAATGGCAGTTTATCATGATATCTCCGACATCGCTGCGGCCGGAAAAAAGATCCTGCAAGAAAGGGACCAACGACGACTGAAGGGAATCGTTCAACGTGACAGAAGTGCAACCCTTTCGCAAATTGCTGTGGATTTCAATGCTGAGCCATCAACAAGAGTCAGCGTGTGAACCATTCAACGAAACATCATCGATATGGTTTTTCTGATCAGAAGGCCCACTCGTGTACCCTTGCTGATTGCACGACGCAAAGCTTTACTCCTCACCTGGGCCTGTCAACACCAACATTGGACGGTTCATGATTGGAAACATGTTGCCTGAGCTGACGAGTCTCGTTTCGAATTGTATCGAGCGGGTGGACGTGTACGGGTATGGAGACAACATCATGAATTCATGGATCCTGCATGTCAGCAGGGGACTGTTGAAGGTGGTGGAGGCTTTGTAATGATGTGGGGCGTGTGCAGTGGGAGGGACATGGGACACCTGATACGTCTAGATACAACTCTGACAGGTGACACGTACGTATCCACCTGTATCCATTCATGTCCATTGTGCATTCCGACGGACTTAGGCAATTCCAGCAGGGCAATGCGACACCCCACACGTCCAGAATTGCTGCAGAGTGGCTACAGGAACACTCTTATGAGTTTAAACACCTCCGCAGACCATCAAACTCCCCAGACATAAAAATTAATCAGCATATGTGGAATGCCTTGCAACGTGCCGTTCAGAAGAGATCTCCAGTCCCTCATACTCTTACGGAGTTATGGACAGCCCTGCGGGATGCGTTGTGTCAATACCCTCCTGCACTACTTCAGACATTAATCGAGTCCATGCCACGTCGTGTTGCTTACTCGCGGAGGCCCTACACTATATTAGGCAGGTGTACCAGTTTCTTTGGCTCTTCAGTGTAAAGCTGTGAATATTTCAACTACCAGCAAAAATGTTGGTTTACCAGAATTTGATTACATCATTTCTGTAATAGTCCCTTCACTAAATAAGTTTCCAGTCGGCATAAAAAAGAGGCGTTCCCTTGAGGATTCAGCTAACGACCGATTGGAGACTTAATCGTAACCATAGTTCTTTTGCGACCGCGGTACATGTCGATAACGATTGGTAAGATACTGGTATACATATAGGTAAAAAATTAGGGTCATGTAAGATAGTGGTCGATAGAATTATTTTTAATTACATTTTTCTGTTTCTCAGGTATAAAAAGGTTGAGGAACGCTGGGCCATAAAGTCTCTCGGATAAGTACACACACGTTCGCAGACCAACCCGCAAGTTACTGCGAAATATCTGCCACTTTTTTGGATGTGAAGAGCTCAGCTTCAAACCAACTGTCACATACAGAGAATTACATGTATTATTCTACCTTCCCTGCCTTTATCGTTAATTCTCTTAACCTGACTTACTGAACCTCTCCTTAATTATTTCTGTTAATTAATAGTTTATCGGAATTGTTTACCGGATTTTTACGTTCATTGGGAGATAGACCGTATTAATAAAATCAGTAGCAGGTTACACAATAGAGCAGTCTGTTGCAAATAATTTACATTTGTTATCTAACTCATCTTACAAGATAGCACAATTAAATATCAATCATGATACTGCACAACTCAATTTACAATGTCTTATAAATTCGCAAAAAATAATTCTTAAATAATATTGTTCGTAAAATTTGAGTAATGAGGGGGACACACAGAGCGAGAGATGGAGATGAAATTGTTCAACTCAATACTCACACTATGCTATCCTGGCCACCACATGGTGCCTTAGGCGACACACCCACGTACAGACGCCATCACATGAATCGCTGTTAACAGAAAGATGCCTCCTTTGTTCTGAAGGGCCATTTTATAAATTAAAAAACTAATGGGATCCACGTTTCAGTTATATCTCAAGGTACCAGGTACCAACCACAGCATTTTAAAGTAGCCAAACGTGGCTTATGGGACAGGTCACCGATAACCGTTAATTGCCCTGTTATGGGTTGTCCACAGTTTGCACAGACGCCTTAGCGTCAACTATTTGAGCCACCAAACGAGGTCTGACTACACATATCTTCCCTATCTTAATATCAAATGTCATCACATTAAAATTATCAATAAATTTTTACACTAAAATATAATTTAAAATTATCAATATACAATTCACACATGCAGTGGCATGTTACATCCGTCTAGGTGACTATAGTGAAGCTGTGTAGCCTTGTGTGTTAAAGCATCATCAAAATGAACCTGGTATACATAATGAGTCCATGTTCTAACCAACTCATAATTTCGGAAACAATATATAGACTTATTACTCAGAGTACAGATTACTGGTGCACTAACATTTGGCGACATTTGATTTCTCCCATCAGCATAGGGTGTAAGATGCAGGCAAGTAGAACTCAACCACTAGGCTATTAGACAATTAGAACACAACAGCGAACTTTACTGTTTTGAATTAGTAGTGTGCTATCCTTAGGTTTAATTTACCCAATGTTCGAGAATTGCTTATGCAATCGGAAGAATCATGGAAACCGTTGGAGTCGGCTAAGAGAACACTTCCTGTTTTTAAGGAATAATTTCGCCTTCACATTAAAATGCGTGTGTCTATTTATTATTGCTTCAGGCTTTGCGACTCGCCGACGTCCAGGTCATGAGAGCCAGGAGAGGAAGGTGGCAGTAAATGGAAAGGAATTTGTCTGTGGTCTCTGAAGGAACGGCCTGAAATTTGCGCCGCGAGTATTTTCGGGAAGCGATGCAAAAACGAAATTTGGATGGCCGGACGGGGATTTGAACCCACGTCTTCCCGAACTCCCGAGAGCTTCCACTCACCCACCACACTCGGTGATGCTTGTACTTCGGAAAACTGTAAGGGGGCATCCATAAATTACGTGAGGTGTTTTTCCGGATTTCTGGACGCCCCCCTCCCCCCTGGTGAGATTTCGTGAGATCTGGCCGGACCCCCCCCCCCTCTGGTGAGATCTGGTCCGTGAGAACCCCCCCCCTAGAAATCGCCCTGGAAACTTTTTTTTTAGGTCACACCCTAACTTTTTTGACGAAATACCCTCCTAAAATCGATTTTGCCGCAAATTTGAGACCTTTCTTTTTTTTTTTTGGCTCTACTGTCCCCAAATTTTTCGCAAAATCTCACGTGAGATTTCCGTAGGCTCCCCCTCCCCCTTGGTGAGATCTGGTGAGATTTCGCCGGACCCCCCCCCCCTCCCCTATTTCACCTCACGTAATTTATGGATGCCCCCTAACTGCGCTTTGAAGTGTAAGTAGCTGATTTTATCGCGCTCAGTTGAATATTTAAGATAAGAGCATTGAATCATTTTGGCATTCCGCTTTGGGATTACTAGGTCATTTCTTTGGCTCTGCTATCAATATGGAATCGTTATTACTAATTCATACTACTAGTTGATAGTACTTCCAGTTGGTAGTACTACTAGTTAGTAGTATGAATTAGACACGCATCAGGTACTTGTTATACACTGTTCTAAATGTGTTCTGCCTTTATTGTTAGGATTCAGTTGTTAATGAGGAAAATATAAAATACGCATAAAGTGACAGATATAATAAGGGTGACTTGTTTAAATCGTTAGAGTCTTGCTATCGTCCTCAATTTAATCAAAACAGTGTATAGAGTACAAAAGAAACCGTTATTATGTTGTAGCCGCAGGCGGTTAGTGTGCATGTAGCGTTATACAAACTTTTGTTTATTATCTAATGCATTAGTTTCATTACTACTCCTATATTTACTCACTAACGTGATGCCAATAGTGAATATTCAGTTTATCTGGGTTAAATGAATATAAAACATTTATTGAGCTATGCAGGCTTGAGAAGAATCGTGTCCTTGTAGGAAACCGTTACCTGCTGGAGACTGGAGTTACCAGCCAACAAAAGGCAGTGAGGCGGGGGTTTTACCTGAGTTGATGTCCAGGAACTGTGAGTGAGAGGTCTCACGGGGCTGGCGGTCAACAAGAGGTCGCTGCACCTAGCGTGGAATATCCGCCACCCGAATATAGCGTCATCCCACGGTGTTTGTCGAACCAGGCCGAATGAGGACGAATAAAATGTCCACGATATCACTTGACATCAGGATGCTAGCCCACGAATCTTTCCTATGTGCGTGATCTAAGACGCTGAAAATTCATTCTGGTTTGTGTTAGTCCAGCGCTTACCATAATATGGGTACCAATAAATTTTTTGAAGAAATGGCGAAAAGGTTTTGGATAACAGAAATACAAAGCTGCGGCTAACTGTATGGCCAAGAAGATAAATTCCGACTAAAAAAAAGACACCTAGATAAGTTTGATTCTGTTAAGTATTTCTTAGTAAAAGTACAGGGTAGCATAAAGTAGTATTAGTGCAGTGGAAGTAGGTAAAGATGATTTTAGACTGTTGTTCACAGGTGGAATTTTGACGAATTTTGTACCTATATTTTATACTCAATAAAGTTCCCATAAATTCTCATCTACAGTACTGTTGTGCTGTGCCGGATCCAAATCGCAAAATTCGCAAGAAAGTACAGAAAAGAGCCATTCGCTTTGCAACTGCTTGCTATAGCTCTTACTGAAGTGTATCAGACATCGTGCATATCAAGCGGTTGGGACGGTCTATCAGAAATACGACGTTGTTTCCGATTGAATTTACTGGCAAATAATAGAAAACTTTCACTTACGACTGTGCCCATCAATGTTTATAGGCCTTAAGTTTCCTGCGGTGAAAGGTATACAGAAAGGAAAGTTTTATTTCATGCAGATCTTAAACGTAAACATAGCGCAGACTGTATTGGGAGGAGATATTTTTATTCACCCAAAAATGGCAGAATCTTGCAATGTTGCGTCTGATGTTCCATTCCCTTGAATCTTTAGATTGAATATTCTGGGTCGCCATGATTGTTTCTGAATCTGAAAATACCGTTAAGAGGGCAGGTGTCTACTTGGCGTTAAAAATTCTTTTCTCTCAAGCAGAATGGCATTGGAGTTTTTAACTTTTAATTTGAACAGACTTCGAATAATAGAATAAATACATAAATGTTTTCCGTTTACAACGTTTTCTTTTATGTGAGTGAATGCAATTTTATATACTTATTTGAATCGATGTCTTTTAGCAAATCGAAATCACAAATGCTGATTTCCTTTCAAGACTTGAGAATATGCAACTGTCGCTACCAGCATCGCCAAGCTATTATTTTTTTTGAAAAATATTCGACACCAATTAGTTCAGCTACAACTTCTATTTTATAAAACATTTTCCACTCTCTTAATGATTCAACAGGTACGAATCAGACATAAATCATTCTATATTATATCATAAATATCGTATGTCGCAATTCAATTGCTTTGATATCTGTTAGTCGATAGAATTTAACAATTACATGTTTCACTTACGAGCGTCTTCCGTCAGCACCAGGAGACGGATTTTCAAAACTCCGTAATATCTACGAATGGTGTTAATCCGGTGCCATTACTACTATTATGTTTAACGTATTGTATCACCACAATGTAACTTTTTAACTTTATATAATAAAAACGCAGAATCAGAAACCATTATCTAAATAAGAGATATTAAACTCTAAAAAAAAAAAACAACAAAACGTAATGAAGAGTAATAAATGGGCCAGATACATACATGGGCGCTAGAGACGTGTAAATTATGTATGGTAGTTTACATCCCAATACACTAGTGAATCGACTCAATACAATAAAAAGTGTGCATTGTTACATATTGTCATACAACTGATGTATCAACAAGGATATTTAGCATTAGCAGAATAGTTTCCTCACAAAATGGTATAAAATAAGTGCTAAAGGAGAGACACAATAAAGACCAAACAGAATTTTGTCCACAAATTTATTTGCGCACATAACCGATTATAAGACGTATTAAGAAAGTTTTGCCGTACAAGACGTATTCCTAATGGAAAAAAAAACTATTTACACCTCAGCATCCATTGAATTACTGAAGATAGACAAAATAGTGTTTTTACCTTTTAGAAAATTTTTAAATGATGAATTCAATAACGCTACGTATCATAAGTTTGGGGCAGAATTAGTCTAACAATTTATAAGTGCGTTAAATGTCATCATTCCATGAAGTGCCTCTGAAAATGTAAAGATTTTATTAATAGAGAAGTGGCTGTTGGTCAAAACAAGACAAAACATAACACTAAGATAAAGTAACATACAAACCAAAAACCGTAAAATTCCTGCCAATCTATTCGCAATGAAATCAGTCATGAAGCCAAGTAAATGAAATTAAATAATGTTGACATGTAGATCATTAATAACGACATAACCTAAGAGAAAATAATTAGTACTGCGATCTGCCAGCGAATAATGAATCCGTTTGTGGAAGGGTTACTTTTTTCCATTATGGCTGTAGGTCTTATCGACATCAAAGGAATGGAGCAAGTAATGGAAAGAAATTTCGACCATGTCCTTTTTTATGAAGGAACCATCCCGGGATCCGCCTGTAATGATTTGGATGGTCGGATGCGAGGGTACGTACCACGCTCGCTAACAACCAATCGAGACGCAACAGTGAAATGTTTCGTACCCATCTGCCAGCGGTGGCAGAAAGTTGTGAGCATTGACGAGTTTAGATGGCTGTTCAATGATAAACCTAGCAGTAAGCGGTTCTGTTATTATAATGCTACATAGGGTCAATTAAAGCAATTTAACATTAGCGTGCTAAGTTTTAGGAAAAGATTAATTAACAGTGGTTTCATTTATATGCAAATCGAATATTGCCCTATGAAAGGAAAAATAGCTACTTTTATTGAGATTTAGCCTAAATAGTAAAATAGGGCTTATTGATCAATACAGGTACCAGTGTACGTAGTTATTATTAAACTTCACAAAGAGAAAGTTTGCATAGTATATTTTCCAAAGCTGCTTGCACTTCATCAATAAAGATCTCACGTATCTGTGTGCAGTCAAGGGAATTGTTATATAATTTTGAAAAAATGTTCAACTTTATCTTCGTTTTGCTATGCATTATCGTGACAAGACTAAACATTGTTCAATGGTATGATGCGATCACTCGTTCCTCACGTTTCATGCGTGTTACATTAATTATCCATGCAAACTACTTACAACGTTTTCTAGACGCACAGACATCGATTTTTCTCTTCACTCACAGAACCTACAGTCAAAATATGGGTACTTGTTTTGAATTACATATTTGCATCTGTTGTTTCTAGTTGTTGGGTTATATATAGGATTCTGTTAAATTGCATCCTAAACGCAAGTTAACATTGGCTTACCCTGTAATCCATACGGAATTTCTATTGACTACTGTTTCATAGTTCCCATTCATTAACTGGTTCGACAATTCTTCCGCCAGCATAACTTTTTTTTATTATTTTTTCAATATACATATGCATAATTTCTCAAAAGGAACTGATGGTAATATTAACAATTTAGATGTTTAAAGTTATGGTCTTCGATCCTGAGAAATGTTTTGAAGGTAAAAGAACTGTCTTCTTATTTAACACTATTTACTGATGCCCGGTTATCCTACTGCTGCAGTAGTATTTTATTGGGTAGAATATCAAACAACTATTCATAATTTACTCGTCTGTAGTGCCGGAAGGTATGTAGCTGGCTACCCACATTGATTCCCAACAAGCAGTCATTTGACGTGTTAATCCTGCTTATAATGCATGTAAGTCACTGTAAAATTAGTATAATATTTAGCTATGCATATTTTTTCAGATGTGAATTACTGTAAAATCAAATGGAATGAATAAAAGAATCAGCCAGACAGAAATTTATATATTTATGTTAAGTGTGAACAATTTACTGGTTAGGTGGTATAGGATGTTTCTTTTCCAATATTTTGTACAAATTTCTTGTATGAAACGGTTGCATTAGACAAAGTCGTGGTTTAATTGGAAAAACATTCATTTACCATGTCTGAAAGACCGGAGGAACATCGTCATAATTCAAATCTTGTTACAAAGATTTTGAAACCTTTAAAATTCGGCCCAAAATTTGTTCGAACCCTTAATACTAACGCAGTTTAATACTAACGCCTAACGCCAAAAAAAAAAGTGCAAGTTGAGATCTGCGCAATTATTGTTCCTTATTTTAATGACCTAAATTCTGTAGACATTAGGCTCTTGATAGAAAAAAATATTGTCCACACATTTTCAAGTTAAACAGCGTTCTCAGCATCACGGCTGTCAACGCCCCACTCCACTGCCGTTCGTGCAGCTACTGCCAACATTCAGTTCCAATCCAATTTTGTAAGCGATTATCGAGGACCATCTAAAATGGGGTTGAATGGAATGTTCTTGTAAGTCATGTCTTCGTAGTTACTTAGCTAAAAAGTAAAGCTCAATGCAAAATGTCTAAATTTTCATCCTGGTCCAGGTTGCATTTCAATCTAACCACAAACTCCGCTAAAATTGCCTCTAAAATAATCAATGCTACAATCGCACGTGAATTAAAACATTCGGTGTGTCGCAGGGTAGTGGCATTAATGTATCGCGATATATACTCGATCCAAAATCTTCATGGGTTCTCAGATTTTTCTTTTTAGTGATCCGTGATTCAGATCGATATTACAACGTTTGAATGGCCAACATAATGATCTCAATAACATGGCGTCAGTAGAAGCAAAGGAATTAAAAATAAATCTTAAAAATATACGTTATGAAACGTAATATTAGTATTAACTGTAGTATTGGCTGCATAGATTGCGATCAGTATAGGACTACTTTCGTTCAAACGAAGAAATGATTTTAGTAACAAGATGCTAACAAAAATTATTTTAATCATTATTTTTTAAATTAATCATGCCTTCTGCTGTAATGTTCATTGCCAGTTGTAATTATGACCCAGACTAATTATTAATCTAACCAAATTTCCGCTAAAATTAAAACATTTATCGTACATATCTATAGGGGAAAAAATGTAACAAACACTGCTACATCTAAAGGATATTAAATAATTACAAGCAATTAATATTTAGATTTAAACTAGGAATATACTTTTCTTTTATTGTTGTGACAATTTCTTCGACGGTACTTGGCTAAATAAAACTGCTATTAACTAATGCGCGTAACCTCGAACATTTCTTACTGGCTGTCAAGGCGATGGACGAGTCGTCACAGCGTGGCAGATATGGTTACATCGTGATCAAGATTATCGTTTTATTAGTATAGATACATTATGAAGCAGTTCACTTTGAGTTAAAAGAATTTTCAATTGATTAGTATTAATATACGGTAAAATTACCTCAAAATAAAATCTTTTGTATCTTTTTCTAACAACCTACAAAGTATATTCGCTTATATATAAATATAGTTGTTTATAGTTTTGTTGTTTTAATACAAAATATAGTGACTCAGTGCGCTGTTGGATTGCACACCGGGTAGGGGAGGAAGGAGCCATAGCCCTTTCGTACAAGCCGCCCTAACTCATGTTTTTAGGCGGTTTTCTGTGGCCAACAAGTGAATGCCGCAAAGATCCTCGTAAACTAAACTATCCATCACACGTCGAACGTTGCTACACATTTCCCCGATAGATGACAATACTTAATTTCCTCGATTACTAGTAGTACGACCTGCCAGTAGATATAAAACATCTGGCGTCGGCAAGCGCATTCGATCTTAAATCAATGCCCCATATTTGACCATGCCAACGATGAGTAATACAAAACAAAGGCAGTATACCCGAAATATTGGGAAAAGGTGGTGAAGAAAAAGAAATACAAAATATGTTGAATATAGCTAATAATTTTCAATTTCCTAGACAATAATGACTAGTAACAAAAATTGTCAACTTTGACCGTCACTAATGAATAAATTTTCAGCGAAAATAATTTAAAGAATTTTAGAAGTCTTCCGCTTGACTAATTTTAAGCGCAGTGCTCCATACAAGTGGGGTAAATACAATTTTGGTCAGCTTTATTGATGAAAATCAGTTAGAATACAATTTTACGAAATGCTAAATAAAATATTTGGTCAGCAAAACAATTAATATGTTTAAATTTTAAATCTGAAAGTTTTTTATTTTAATATTATTAATGATAGAGACCTGTAAAAAAAACTAACAGAAGGACATCCGGAAATACAACTGATCTACAGCAACAGGGCTCCGTGAGTACGGAACTCTTAAAAACATTGCGAACCATGGAAACATTGGTCAGTAGGTCAATTGGTGCTCTCAAGTAAGCCCTGAATTTAATATGACCACTTTTTTGTTTTTGTCAATTTACATGATATGATACCAATGTGTTCACTTTTTTGTGCTTGGTATAAGCATTCATGTTCATTCCTTTGGCAAACATTGCTCTGAGATAAGCAATCCAAGTTCATTCAGGTCTATAGCGCTGTGCTTATCGATTCGTTTTTCTGCAACCGCGTCGAATGTGGCCACCTGCTTCCCAGTTAATAGAGCTCGTGTTGGCCTGCTACATGGCAGGCCTCGCTACAGCTTCAGCTTCTAGCCTGCACGATGTTACAGCACTGCGTTTTTACTGTTGGTACTCTCACCTCGATGGTAGTTCAGTTCGCCTGCAGGGAATGCTAGTTGAACGGGCAAAGTAGCAATGTGGCCAGCAAAAAACTATCAGTGGCCTCATTTAAATACTCCTTTTTCAGCCATTCTGCTAGCAGTGTAAGTTAGCCAATCATTACATTATTCGGCTCACCTGATACGAGTCGTCAGAATTTTTTTGGGTTAAAATATAATAAAAAATTAATAGGAAGAACTAACATATCATAGGGTTCACTGAGTACATTTCTATACAGTGTTCACTAGGGATGCGAAAGGTCAGTCTCTTTTGAAAGAGTAATTAATTCTACTCCGTATTTACAATCCAATTATTTTGCGTGACGTTACTGGTCACTCAACACAGAGTTCCATGAGTGCTTGAACAACATCAAAACATGGATAGGTATATATACCTTTATGGTAGAACAGAATAAAAATGCACAACATCAGTCAGCATAGTGTTTTTTTCCCAAATTCGGAAAAATTGTGGTCGAATTTTTTTGCACAAATCATTTCTGAAATTGCAAGAATAGTTTGTTTAGCATTCTCTTTTAAACATTGACTATTCGTTAATATTAAGAACCAATTCATTCCTTGAAAAGAAAGGGGTTATTTAGCAAAAAATAATAATAATCAAACAGTAGGCCTATACATGGCGCGACATAAAAGACAGTCGCGCGAATCAAATCGCAAGTTATAATACGAACTGCGATACGAGTATATTATATTTCTATCTCAGGGCACAATTTACATGTGGAGAAGCCTTTCGATTCCCCTATCTCAGGATTATAGACGATCGTCTGCCATTTCGTGTCTCCGGGGAGAAGCAGCCGCCTCAGAAGCGAACGTAGGTGGCTTGAGCCAGGCCAGTCTGACATTTACTGCTGTGTGGTCGAGCAGTGATAGGTTAAGGAGCAACTCCGCAAGCAGACCTCACCAATCCTGCTTCATGATGTTATCAGTGGCAGTCTATCATGATCTCTATAATACCACCAGAAATATGAATCAGTAAGGAACACATTCAATATTATTTGATGACTAAGAAGTAAAAATTGAATGAAAATTTCACCTATAACATATTAATATCGAGCTTTAACGACTATAAACAAAAACAAAACAAATATCTTAAATAATTGTGAAACTTCATGTCGAAAAATTTTGTGGTTAAATACTTCATTACCCGAAATGAATCTTCACGTTGTGTAAAACACTTGTTCAGAGTTTTCTCAAAAGAAGAAACAGTTCGTGACGATGACATAATTCATTCAGTTAATCCTAGTTAACAGTCTGTTTTGATGTCCGTAATACGCCCTGAAATGTTATTAAGGAATATTTCTGATATTGGTAGTAGTATGTCGAGTAAAAAGTCATCAGAAGCAAACCCTAGGATGTCTCATTAGTTCTACTGTGCTTGAAATAAATAACCACTTGCATCATCATAACTTTTTACCAATGTCAAATAGATATTAATTAAATACAAATTTTATCACAACGGAATATTACTTTGTTTACCACAAAGCAAAGAAATGAAAAAAGAAAATCAATATTAATCAAGCTTATTAACATCTGAATTTTTACAATCAACTAAAATAAATTTATGAACAGTTTAAACTCCAACGAGGAATAACAACATAAGGAGACTATGGTTTACACATACGCACAAAGTTACATTCCAGTTAGTTATGTAACTTTCATGTTTTGGTTCAAAATAAGCATTGTCTTAAATTTGATCTCACGTGCGTCAATAGATCGATATGAAAGATGACGACGACAGCTCGCGTATTAATCACTTGTGGTTCACATTACCGCTTCTGTGCGCTACCTCACCACATAATATGACCGTTTCTCATTCATTTAACACGAGAGCAGTTTGTGCCACCCTATTTCCATGAATGGTTACGCACGGAACAGTTCATCACTGTCTTCACTGTATAGCCTAGATCTGCCTTCTCATCTCAGCTGCGAGAGAGGACACGCAATTATTCTGTGTTCAGGCATATGCTTGAAATTCCAGACGTACATGGCAGAATACTGTAGTCTGTACCCCCCTCCCCTTTCACTTCGCCTTTCAGCTGTTCCGCTCAGTATTACGTTCCCCCAATCGTAGCAATTTCCAGTTAATGATATATTATTGCCCGTCTCCGGCTGGGGAGTGACTTTTAGAATTTAAAAATTGAGAATCATTTATTCTTAGGTGAAGCGTCCCCATACAGCTGTGCTGTTTATATTCCTCTCAGCTGTGGGTTTCTCCTAATTTTGAGGCTTGGTGCCGCTCAGTTTCTTGGCCCAATTCCCCAGAGGGTAACGAGACACCTACCTGCACCCCGACCACACTCCAACGATAGCTGCTGTTACTCGTACCATGCCACCATATATACTTAAATTTACGGTTAATTATTTTTAATTAAGCATCAAATGTGGGCTACTACAAGCTATTGATCAATTCGAAACTGGAGTGTTTCTTCTTGTATACAACTGCACAATAGTGTTTCTTCAGCTAAAGTAAAAATTGAAAATGTTTTCTCACATTTTCTTTCAAGAAGTTTAAGGACAACCGACACCTGTTAGAATGTAAGGAATTTATTACTTTGTTGTAGATGTTAATGATAATCATTGTGTAGCTCACATAAATTCAGTGTAAGCTATCAATATGGTCTAAAAAGGTAAGTGTGCCCCAGTAAGTCCAAGATGATGGTGGTAGAGATCCTTCACTACCATTAACTTCTTCGGCTACAGCAGTGAGGTACACGCCATTGTAGCTCAGTGAGCTGAGGCGCCGCACTCTGGATCAGGGAGGTACAACGGACCGGGCACGAGCCCAACTCCACGCGTAACGACGTACTGACTGCTATTTTTAGGTGATTTTTCTGCGCCTATCAAGGCTAGTGACGGGAAGGTCCCAAATCTCATTCTCATAAACTCCACATCTCGCAAACAAAATACGATTATCACACGCAGAATATAGTTACATTTTTCGAAGAAAGATGACATTACTTTTCTTACTCCATTAGTACGCAGTTCGACCTGGCAGTAGGTATAAAATGCTCAGCAAGGGCATGCGGCTGTAAAACCAAAAGCTCCAAATCTGACCATGCCAAAGGAAGTTGCCTCCTAATGTTGGGAAAAGGCGACGAAGAAGAGATTGAAGTGAGGTAGTAGTCCAGGAACACGATTCGCAGCTTGACATACCAGGATAAACACTTCGGTTACTCATTTGACAGTTAGCTTGGCATAACTAGAGAGTTATCGCAGACGTTGGTTCTAAATTAAAAACCAACGAGTTCAACTACGTTTCTAAGATCGGACGCGTTCTGCTCATCATTAGCTACACCAATTACGACCTAAATACTTTTTTTTAAAAAATCTGATCTTTTCTATAACCGTTAAATAACAATAAAATAATATATGCCTTGTTTCAAAAACACTGAATTACCATTTTTTAGATTCTTTATCCAGAGCAGGGTTTCTGCACACTGAAACACAAGTCCCTGAGTGTTTGACAGCGGCTGACATTAATCTACACCTGTGAAAACCTCATCTTGTACTTAAGATTCGCAATCAGAAAGTTACGTAAAGAAGCTACTTGCTGACTGCAAGAAACTTAAATTAAATCTGTGATAAAAATTACAGAAATTTCATGCAATGATTTCGAGAAAACATGTCAGTCTAAAATCTGAACGACCTAATATTCGGTTCTAATCCAGAGTTTGGATATCCCACAGTTTCTAAGCCTGTTAGGACTAATATTAATACATCAACCCTGAAGTAATTACTTGCAACATCAACAAGTGTTTGAGGGCGCTTGCTGTGCGGTGTGTGGCTCGCTTCCTGTTTACTCCCGGAGCCCCGGATCAAATACCGTCTTGTTTGTGCAGTCAGTGGACGGGAGCGGCATACGGCAACTTTCTATATTTGTTGGTTACTCTCTGACATAACTCACCTAACATTCATCATTAATTGTGGCGATAGGGTCACTAACTGAAAAGAATTTTTGATTAACATCAATGGTAAGTCAGTATTAATCAGGAAACATTCACGTTTATAATAATATGTTGGTATATTACTTTTTATGTGTGGGAAGAAACAAAGATTGTTTTACCAAGGGAAGAAAAATAATTAAAAACTACGAAAATTACGCAAATAGTTGGAAAAACTATTCATTAATAAGTAAATAGTCAAACAATGATACAGTCATATAGACGGTGAGGGCCATTTACAGAGCCGTGAATGGCCTTCTCTTTCGTTTCCACTTCACACGTATTCTGTAACCAGGAGAAAAGGAGGAAAAACAGCGATTTTAATTATATGCTAGGTGTGACTTTCACAGTATGTAATGACTGAAAATTAAGTTCGATTTACGTAGGTCATGCGCCAACAGTTCTTCATAATCAGCAAGGTATGCAGTTACTTTGGGAAATTGGTATTCTACTTAAATAATGTAACAGAATGACGAATGGGGGTCATCCCGCACAATTTTTTATTATAAATAATTAAAATGAAATCAGTGGTAACAAGAGTTTGCCACAGCCGGGGGATACAGGACTTTCCAGGCATTAAGCCGGCGTCGGACAGTCGGGAGCCATCCGCCCAGAGGCAGACAATAGGCAGTTTCCCCTTGTGTGTGTATAACGGAACTGTTGAGGCATCAAACTGCTAGGGCTTGGAAGTCTCCAAAGAGATGAACGAACGGCCAGTGACATTTCGTTAAATCGGAATTTTGAAGGACACACGTTACGCGGGTTGGCGAAGCCGTATAGTATCTCCTGAGGCTCTGAAAATGACTCTAGCCAATAGATTAGCTTTCTGAGCTGGAGGCACCTTAGCAGAACCAATCACCGACGTAAAATTCTCCTCGTGATACTGATTTCTGCGTATTTTTGTCCGCATGTTGGAAATGCATTTTGGGAGAGGCGTGGCCTGTCATCATAGATGGAGAGCGACTTTTCTAAGATTCTTCAAGATACTCGGGACCAAACCTCCAGAGGAGAAGGTCGCACGCTTTGGAGTCACTCTGTAATAGCTCTGTACAGTACGTAAAGGCTGATAGTGACTTAGCACTCTGAGTACGTTGCTTTCCAAGGAGGAGGAAAGCACACTTGGATTCTGCAGTAAACAGAAATTCTCAGATCAGTTGTTGGACTTTACCGATATAGCTGACACATGATATAGAATTTACGCCGCCAATGGAACAGCCTACATCATAACGGTAAATGCTCAACGAACTAAACTGTGATGTACTTCAAATCATTGAGATCAGCCCTGTAACGGCCTGTCAAAAGTTAATAGTTAAAGAGTTCTCCCCTACAATAAAAACTGAGGTAGTGATTGCTTAGAGCCGCGAGCTATTTTAAACAATTGTATCTTTGAAGAATTGACAAAATTTATGAGCCTTTAATCACCACATTTGGTGGGTAATGTAAAAATACCCTGGGACCGCGAATTGATTCTTATGTAATTCATTTTAGCATTGCATCTTATCCTTAAAATCGTTCCCGATTGTGTTAAAGAGAAATTAAACAGAATCAAATGGTTAGTGTTTGTCATCCATGATAAAATTTAATAATGTTGTATTTGTTTTATTAACATTTATTAATTTAGTAGTTGTTTGCGTTTTTTTTTTTTTTTTTTTTTTTTTTTAAAAAAACGTGGGTCGTGTAGCAATAAAGGTTGGGAACCACTGCACTAGACAAACTATCCAGAAGGTAACATATTACATATTAGTGACCGACCGAAGATTCGGATTTGGTTTCGGCCAAGAAATCTAGTTTCGGCCCGAGTTTCTGTTTCGGCCAAAAATAGGCCGATACTTCGGCCGTGCCGGAACTATTAACTCGGATTTATTTGTGACGATAAGTATCTAAAAGTAGAAAGAGGTTATGTTTGGTTCACACATTACTTACTTTTACATTTTTATGTAATTGTTGATAGATTACACTTTGTATCCGTATTTTAATTTTAACCACCCAGACAACTACCTGCTGTGTGACCTTCAGTAACTTGATTTTAACTGTGAGAAAGCGCGTACAGCTCATTCGAATTAAGTTGTCACTTCGGCCCCTTTCCCGCATACTGCGCGAGGTACCTAGTAAATTCGAACGGGTAGTACGTGCATAGTTTCTTTTCTAATTGGTATTCACATTTACTTGATTTTCCTAATTTAGAACGAATGCCATATGCCTGTTTTGTTATGGAGATTATATTTTATGTGATCTGTGATGTATTATTTATTAATCTTACACTATTGTCTTTAGGATAAAAATCACAACAACAAAAAATCAGATTTGGTAGTTTTTCGAAAAAGCCCCTACCGATTCATCTATAGATGTTTGCAAAATTAGTAATAAATCATATCCATTGGTAAGCAACGAAACCAAATAACAAACATTGTATTGGAGTAAAACAACATTTATCAAAGTTTCATTTGGCGGTACACAGGCAGGTGTTAAGACGACAATCAGCGATAGACGATTTGAAAAATTATTTAAATGAAGCTAAATTAAAGCGAATGGGTTCACTGGAAGTATTGAGTACTGATCAACCAAATCTTGTTCGTCAACGATCTCGAGTTTGACCTCTAAATCTAAACTTGTATAATAGGCCGATAATCATGAAATTTCAAAAAAGGTTGACGAGGCAATAATGGACGTAATAATTGAGGACATGCTGCTCTATGTTTTGGTGGAAGGTAATGTATTGCGGTGACTCAATTCCACTGATCCCCACAGAGTTCACAAATAAGGGATGAAATCTGAAAAATATTTTAGAACATCATTGATTCCACAAACATATAAGAAAATTAATACTAAAAAATCTAAAATAAAGAATTAAAAGGCAATAAACGAATGGGAGAGTGCTACCACTGATATATGGACCAACTTCTCAGCTTTACAGCTCATTTTATCGTAAATCATCAACGCCTAAATGCTACACTTGGTGCATGCGTGATGGAACAGGATCATACCAGTTAATACATTGGGCAAACGTTTGTAGAGATGGTAAATGAAGGAATTTAAACGGCAAGAGTTTTCAGATTCTAGGTGACAGTGCAGCAAATATGGTTTTCTCTATGTATAGTCAATATGAATCTATAGTTTGTGTGGTACACACGCTGCAGTTGGTGATAAATCACTCACTATTTTCAGACGAAGAAACCAAAGACTTATTAAAAAATGCAGAAAAATCGTACGCCATTTCAACCATAATGAGCAAGCAACCGGAAAACTGACAGAATGTTAAAAACAATGCGAACTGCCAGAACATTCTTTGGTGCAAGTTGTTGATGTGAGGAGGAGCAGTATGATGTTACAAAGGCATTTAGAGGAAAAATAATGCAGTGTTGAATATGTTAAGATTGATATTTTTTTCTCTAGTGAATGGGATTTTATAAAGAACCTCAGAGACGTTTTGATATACTTGATTTATAATTTGATGACGCATGTCTTTGATATCACTATTAACCTGCAGACTGCAAGTTCGAACCGAAACGAAGATGAGATGATGACAGACGTAAAAAACTCACTATACGAGTCATTGAACATCAAATTCTCTTTTGTAAAAAGACACACTTCATTGATTGCTGCGACAATACTGGACCAAAGAATTAAATCGAAATATCCCATTTCCGACGAAGTGGATGTTGCAGCGGTAGAAATAATATCGTTTTTTGACGGAGTACTATCCGGCGGCGGAGAAAATATTATCTCAGTTTCTACAAAACTGATATTGCCACATGCAGCAAGAAAATGAGAGTTCTTGGGATACACACGATAATACTCCTAATCAGATGGAGACAACTGGATCTGAAGATCAAAGAACTATTTTTAAAAGAAAGACTGCCGATATTGTTATTGAAACAGCAGTCCTTATCCTACACTGAGAAAAGCGGTCGAAAGGTGTCTTTCTGCTTCGCTTACCAATGTCCCAAGCGAGCAGCTGTTCATTGCCACTGAACAAATATACGTATATCTGGACGTTGTGGATCATTTTCCTCAAATGATGATTATATCTGTAAATAAAGCAATTGAATGTTTGTGAATTTATTGAACTTCCGAACGCGTTTCACTTCTTTTTTTTTTTAATTACACCTCATCGATGTCGAAGTCATTAGAGATGGGATGGATTATTGTGTCGGAAATAGGAGGATATTGGGTTATGAAACTTGGTCAATATTTACAAAAAACAACGAAATTTCGCAACTGTTGCAATTGCTTATAGCATTCTGCTTTCGGTAGTAACACATTCATTTAAAGATAATTAAAATAGAAAAAAATAGAAAGAAAATATTTTCAAAACTTGTAGGCTATTTTGTCTTTGTATCATATCTTTCATGTTACTGAATTTCTTTTCTTAACTCGACCTGAAGACGTACAGAGATGTAAAAAATTTTGGTAGCAGCCAGAAATTTGTTCCACGTTTCTCTGGAGAACCGCAGTGGTGCAAATAGAGCCAACGAGGTTTCAGCTGGTTAATGCCCTCAAATGTGACGATCTCTTCAGTCACTGATTCGACTTGTTTTCGTAAATATTATTTGTAAGTTTTATACCTGCTGAGTCAGAGAATAATCATATGAAATTACGTGAGATCACTCTAACACATTATGACAGTCAATAAGTGAATATAGTATTTTTTTTTACTTATGGCTTTACGCCTCGTCGACGGCTAAGGTCATTAGAGGCAGGATAGGAGTGGGGACAAGGAACGGGAAGGAATTCGGCCATGGCCTTTTTGAAGGAATCATCCCGGCATTCGCCTGGAGTGATTTGGTGAAACCATGGAAAACCCAAATCTGGATGCCCGGACGGGGATTCGAACCCACGTCCTCCCGAATGCGAGGCCAGAGCGCTAACCGTTCACCCACCAGTAGTCGTTATGTTAATAACAACTGGATTTTGCTCGAATGCCATGTTATTTATTAGATAGTCTAAGCTGTTAAATAAGTAATGCGACATTCCCGCAAAATTTAGTTGTTATTAACAAAGACGACCGCGGAAGCCTGAGAATTCAGTCGTTATATTGTTTTGTTATTTTCTTTTGGATTTCATTAGCTATCAGACCACTTGCTTCAATGAAACCATTGGGACAATGAAAACGTCTAGAAATCAACTGCAGATTTAAAATTAAAAGCATTTTCGTAGAATTATCATGTAACTAAAAAGATAAAATTCTTTTAGTCGGCTCAATTATTACTATTTTTCAGATTTCTTTGTAATATATCTTCCCACTCAATTATTTGATCTTCAAGTTTCAATCTCTTATTTTATTCATTTGCTATTTATTTTTTATTTATATTTTACACTTCATTCAGCGTCCATTTTCTTAGTTATTTCTGTCTCTATTTACACTATCAATAAGCTTGTTTAGACAACTCAACAAAAATATATTAGTGAATTCGATTCATGCATGCCTACTTAGAACTGGATCTTTAAACATATTACCTGAAAATGAATTGTTATTTGAATTTGGTACCTCTAAACTTACTCAGAAATTGTCGATGAGAGGAACAGTATATTTAAAATATTAATACCCGTGGACAGACAGTGTAATAATACACCACTCCACTTTTATAATAGGGGACAATGTAGATTGTTTTACTGAATTTCAACTATCGTCTAATGTATATAGTGATGGTATTAGAATACTTTTGTAATTCTGCATAGTTAAAAAATGCGGCTACTGCCTATGATAGAACTACAGGTGAAAAATGATAGGCTTCTGTCAATACAGTTGTTACTTACATCCAGAATGTGGTTCAGAGACATCACAAAACAAAATATTGCGTTTCTGTTGTTGTCGGATTGCAAACCCAATGTTTGCCCATACATTATTTACATGATTTGTCCTTTGTCTATTACAATAGTTGATACAGCTGCAAAGATCTGACTTCTGTGACATGAATTTGAACATTGTCAGCGCATGTAGCGCAGTGTCTGTTGAGGATGTTATCAGACTGATAGGTATTAACGTTCGATAATGTCGCATTGGGTTTATTATTTATTACAGCGATTGACAGTTATGCATTCAAACTGAATTTAATTTCACGGCTTTTCCCGTACATACAGAAAGACTTTAACACTTCACTGAATCGACTCCTTTTTGCATACCCAACTACATATTCAGGGAGTGATATTTACTGACTAAAAAGAGCTGATAATGTATTTCAGTTTGCAATACACCATTAAGTGAATGTCACTGGAGAAGTGGCAATAGTAGAAGTTCCTGAAGCGAAAGGAACTTTTATTGACCATAATTACCTGTCCTTGTTGCAGGTAAGAATAGTTTTAGAGTGACAAAATACCTGCTTCTGCTTGCATGCGACAATGAATTTTAATAAACATTAGAAAGGAATATACGAAGAAATTATTTTAGGGTGAAGATTATGTGAAAATGTTTTATCTGACTAATATTACACTCGTTGATCCTCATTGATAAAAACATTAATGTGAAATTGTTGTACCGAATTACAACTATTCTATAATGAATTTTGTGATGACATAAGAATACTTCTGTAACACTATGGTTAAATAAAGTGCCTATTATCGTACTACAGGTGAGAAACGATGACCTTCTATCAATATAACAGTACATACAAGAACAAAAATAAATTCGAAGAGATTAAATTTTTTTATTAACGTACAAATTGTTTTATATTTTCTTATTCTGATTTTATAAACAGAATTTTACGGTTAAAGTAGGTTACTAAAATAGTGATGAGCAACTCTGAGTATATAAAAAAAATATTATTGACATATAATAGTAACAAAGCTTGTAATCCAGGAATTAATTATAACTAACATTTAAATCTATATCTATAAAACGAAAACCGGATGAATTTGCTCTACAAAAAACTCAGAAACTACTGAGCAGATTTCGATGGGGTTTTCAACGTTTAACTGCTTAGAATCTCAGTTAAGTTGTTTGGTATTTCTTACGTTTCAACGTTACATAACGCAGTAGCATTATATGAAATTCTGAACGTATGGTGACAAATACCAAAGATGGAAGGACTATATGTTGCATTTTCCGCCCTGAAAAAACAACTACAAGGTCTCTGACCATAGCCTTTAATGAAAGCAATAAAATTATTTCACAATTATAACTATTTTGCATACTAACAACTCTTGAAATATTCTTTCGTTTAATTCGGGATATTCAGCTTTTAAATGTCATATATGGCCGTATTGAAGGCGAGAAACTAATAACGAAAAAACAGCAGATATTTTCTTGGAACACAATCTCTGTCAGCACAACTACAATGTCTCTGGCTATCGTCTTTCGCGTTCTGTTCACAATAAAATGGCGCCGCAGTTTGTAGCTCCCTCAAACAAATCTAAACTAAAGAATTTTGTTTTTCATATCTCACTTAGATCTTACTACTTGATATACAATTCTGAATACCTGATATTCAACGGTACAGAAATATTTTAATTTTGAACTCCAGTGCCAGATGAAGTAGCATAATGATAACAAATTTTAGCTACAGTGGCAGATGAGTCAGCATAATGAGACACATCTAATGTTTGAAACTGTGAAAACTCGGACAAAATCGATTCAGCAGTTTTCACGTAACGCTAGATTATTCATAAAATAAGTGTGTTGTAAGGTATTAACACATACGTTAAATTTAGTTTTGACCACGTGCTGGGCGAGTGCATGATACTACCGACCGCCCTTTTCTAATCCCACAATGAGACCAATATTAAACTTTGTTAGGTGCTGGTAATGCCTCTGTGAGACATCTTCTGTCTGCTGCCCATCTCTCATGATATGGACACAGGAGGCACCGATTGTTCGCATAATAGCTCCATTCTCGCTTTCTCGAGGGCATTCTTGACATTCCAGCTCCCTGACCATCATATCACTTATTTAAACATCGCTGGTGTATAAGTATGCCGCCTTACATCTGTATCTGACTACTCCTTCTCCGTGTTAAACCTTTGTCAATGAGTATATGTAAGAAGCAAAGTCTCATTTTTCAAGCAACTTTATTCAAAACTGAAAACTGCGAATCCTGCACTCAAAAAGTTCACGCCAGGTATGATATGTTCAAGATTGATTACGGCCAACCAAAGGCTCTTCCGCATCCATTGGATTGATCTTTGACTAAGTCCACTGGCGTAACTCTCCCTCGGAATAAATATGTGTTCCAAATCATCTCTCCAGTAATACTTGAGGAACCACAGTAAATAGAAAGAAGACTTGACTCTCGTATATCGTAGATCAATCATTGTAGATATTCCCATCAGCTGACAACATTCATATTTCTGTAAGCAAATAATTTTACCGCAACACAGTTACTTTTGATGATGTTTTATTACACTTTCCGTGACGCGTTTCGAGAACTCATTCACATATTCAAACGCAATATTAGTACATTATTAATGCATTTTAATGTGCGAAGTGTTTGTGTTTGTTTCGATTGGGAATTAGTAAAACTTTTGGAGTTTTCGTTTTTGAAGGTTTCTTAAAAACATGCTGTCACAGAAACGTACACATAAGAAACCTTCAAAAACGAAAACTCCAAAAGTTTTACTAATGTCCAACAGAAACAAACAAAAGCACTTCGCACGTTGAAAAGCATTAATAATGTACTAATATTGCATTTGAAAATGGGAATGAGTTCTCGAAACGCTTCACGCAAAGTGTAATAAAACATCATCAAAAGTAACTGGATTGCGGTAAAATTATTTGCTTACATGTCAACTGAAAACAGTTACAGACTTTCATAAGTCCATTTATTATGGATAAAGTAAAGATCCTTATTTCTTTCATTAATGACGTTTCTTCTTCCATATTGCCATGTTATTTGTGTGCGTTTGCTGAGCAAATAGCAAAATAGGTCTAAGCGTGATATGAGAAATAGCCTTGACCTTTTATTATGAAGCTCATATGAAACCGTCATCCACACAGCTGTTCGATGTTACCGTGCCACATACTCACACCAACTAGTTTCGGAGTAACTATTTCGTCTGTATGAATTTACTAGCTGTTTCCCGTTACTTCGTAAGCGTGGACGTTGATTTTTTTGCTAGAATTTGGTATAGAAGATGTAACTTAAGTAAAAGGTGTTCCAAAAAACAGGATAATATGGTGGATGAGCCATCACCATACCATTGAACATGTCTCACAAAGAGAATCAATTTACAATTTTTTTTAAAAAAATAGTAAAACACTAAGGGGGGCTTAACTGAATGTATATTGTCTTTCAGGTTGGTCTTGTCTTCTTTCTTCAGCAGGAGCATTAGATTCTTAATTTCTAATAACTTTAGCTGCCCGTGCTCTGGGAGGCATTTCAAAAAAGAAGACAAAATGTACTGATGCCAGAAACTTTTAGGTACACACAAAAACGAAAATCAACATCTATACAATGTGTTTTGTCTGTAAAAGAAATTTATGAACAGGTCATACACTAACAGACAGCCAGAGAACCACAGTCAGAGCGACCGATGTTACATTACAGACTTACAAACATGTAAAACATTCCAACTTTATCACATCGTGTAGAATTAGAGATGGATCCCGTAAAAATTAATAACGTAGGTATTATAAAGCAATTAAAGCTCCTGAAGTGGGGTAAAGCGCCGGGACCCGATGGTAAGAGTATTTTCAGAATACGCGGAGGAAATTGAACCATTTCTGTCAGCTATATTCCGTAAATCTTTAGTAGAAAAGAAAAAATCTACTTTCTGACTGGAAGATAGCCCAGGTAATTCCCGAAGATTCGAGTAAACAGAATATCGGATCAGATTTTCGAATGGATACGTGATTTTCTAAAGGTTCAATCACAGTATGTCGTTGTTGACGGGGAAGCCTCTTCCGAGCTAGATGTTGCTTCATGTATTCCTCAAGGAAGTGTAATAGTAGGCCTACCACTTCTTTTCTTAATTTTTATAAACGATCAAGGTGACATCGTTAAATGCTGGTTCCGACTGTTTGCCCAAGATGTACTTATCTATAGGAAAATAAGGTTCTATGACGATTGATTAGAAATTAAGCGTGATTTGAATTCTATTTCCGAGTGGTGGCGTAAATGGCAGCTTACACTTAATTGCAAAAAGTTACAGTCATTGTTAATAAATAACAAAAAGAATCAGTTTGCTCACGAGAACAAAGTAAACAATTCAGTTGTTGACACGGTTGATTCCCTGAAGTATCCGGGAGTAATAGTACAAAGCAACATAAAATGGGACTTGCACTTAACTTCCGTTGTAGGCAAAGCTAATTCTATATTACGATTCATAGGTGGTATTTTGATGAATTGTAATGCTCATACAAAGGAAATAGCGTGTAAAACACTTGTGCATCGCATCTGGATTACTGTTGTGGAGTTTGGGATCCGTATCGCAAAGGATTGATTTACATGTTAGAGAAAGTACTCAACAGAGCCGCACTATTTGTGACTACTACTTACAGTACTTACGATAGTGTCACGGAATTGATAAATAGATTGGGCTGGGATTGTTTGGCGGACAGACGACGTCGTTTTCGTATGAATTTATTGCAGAATTGGAAGATATTTATTATACCAGTGCAATGAAATTCTTCTTCCGACAACATATTTAGGTCGTAATGACCGGTGGGATGAGATTCGAGAAATAAGATGCCGTACTCATGCTTTTATGTATTATTTCTTTCCTCGTGCTATTCTGGATTGGAATACGCAGAATTAAGATTGGTGCTTGCACCCTCTGGCACCGACAATGTTTGTGAATTGCAGAGTATGGATGTAGATGTAGGGCCTCTAAAGTGACGTTGGCATTTTGTTGATCCACAAGCTCCATCTGACTTATGTTTCCATAGGTGATGCACTATGTCCGAAACCAGCGGTCGCTTCATATCACTTTCCACCTTTGTTATACCGGAAAAGGCCTGCCTTCTTTGTGGGTTAGGAAGGCTAAAGACCCCGTTGTATTTATTTACATGTCCCTCGTTCTATCGGCTCCAGAGTTGCAACGGATTTTACACATGCAAACCTTTTGCGTAAACTCGTAATAGCAATCATTTTAGCGCATTAAAATTGTATAGGTGACCCATTTCAGTCATCTTACTACAATACCAAACATTATTTCATAAGAACACTTATTACATTTTATCAGTTTTTAAAACTTTTATCTTGAGAACGCTTTCAAATGCAGATGATTATCACAAAAAAAAAGAAGCTGCAAGACGTAGAGATTCGGGTAAAACTCAAAAATTGGTACGAATCCTACGAGTAGATCCCAGGAAACAGGAGCAATAACCTTTTACTAGACGACCCGTGCGAAAATTTCGGGAATATGAGGTTGAATGCTTGTAACATAATGAATAGTAGAACCGTAGATTTGTAGCAAATATTTTTTTTTAGTGTAATAGGTACACAGCAAAATACTCAGAACATATTATGAAACACTTAGGAAAATTTAAAACACACTTTATTTATGACAGACTGTCACTGACCTTGGTAGAATAAAACCAACCTTAACAAACTGCACACAATATATCAACATCTCTGTGATATTTGTTGCTGAGTGAATAAATTGATTACATTGGAATTGTATAGCAAAACGACAGTGTTTCCGTAAAAGAAAAAAATATATACGAAAAACTACTTATTGAATAAAAAAAAGTTTATTGACTTCTCTGTGATATCCGCTGCTGAAATCTGGGGACTTGGCTCTGAACAGTCTCATACGCGCTACCACTTTTAGCACCAAATTCTGAACATTTTTTTCTTAATTTATGACTTTACCTAGCTGGAGACCTTAATTTTTAAAACGATATGTCATTTATCGATTTCAGCTAGGTATCGAAGAAGATAAATGGCATATAATAAAAACAAAAATTTAAAAAATCAACACGTTCTATAACTAATATTGATACTTTTGCCCTTTAAGGGTCGAATTACAAAAAAGTTTCTTTTATAAAATATGGTGTGACCAAAGCAGCCACCCTGGTCTTTAAATTGATACCTCATTTATCGATTTCGGTTAGTTATCAAGCAAGGTAAAAAAAAGTTTTGAGAAATGATGTTATTTTTGCCCCTTAAGGGTGTAATTTGTAGAAAGTTTTTTCTTAAAATATGATGTGACGATAGTGGATAATTTAATATTTAAATCGATATGTCATTTATTGATTTCGATTAGATATCAAGGGAAATAAATAGCTCATGACAGAAAAATGCGTTGTAAAAATATTAATACTTTTGCACTCTAACGTTAGAATTTTTAAAAATTTCTTTCTTAAAATGTGGTAACGGAACCGAAGACATTAAGAAGACCTTAATCTTTTAAATGATACCTCGTTTATCAATTTTATTTAAATTATTGTCAACGGAGGTAAATGACTTGAGACACAAAAAACGCATTTTAGAAATACTGATATTTATGCCCTTTAAGGGTCGAAAGACGAAAAATTACTTTCTTAGAATATAATGTTACCACGGCGGAGACCTTAGTCTTTAATATGATATCTCATTTATCTATATCGGATAGAAATCAAGGGAGATAAATGGCTCGTGACACAAAAATGCATTATAGAAAAATTTATACTTTTTCCCTTTAATTCTTGAATTCCAAAAACATTCTTTCTGAAAATATGATGTCACAAAGCTGAGACATTACTCCTCATAATCCTACTTCATTTATCGATTTTGGTTAGATATCCAGGGAGATAAATGGCTCGAGATACAAAAAACGCATTTTTGAAAAATCGACATTTTTGCCCTTTAAGGGTCGAAAAACGAAAAATTCTTTTCTTGAAATTTAATGTTACCACGGCGGAGACCTCGATCTTTAATATGATACCTCATTTATCTATGTCGGTTAGATATTAAGGGAGATAAATCACTCGTGACACAAAAATGCGTTCTTGAAAAATTTATATTTTTTCCCTTTAAGGGTTTAATTCCAAAAACATTCTTTCTTAATATATCATGTCACAATGCTGAGACATTACTCCTCATAATGCTACTTCATTTATCGATTTTGGTTAGATATCCAGCGAGATAAATGGCTCGAGATACAAAAAACGCATTTTATAAAAATCGACATTTTTGCCCTTTAAGGATCGAAAAACGAAAAATTCTTTTCTTGAAATATAATGTTACCACGGCGGAGACCTCGATTTTTAATATGATACCTCATTTATGTATATCGGTTATATATTAAGAGATATAAATCGCTCGTGACACAATTACGCATTGCAAAAATATTGATACTTTTGCCCTTTAAGGGTCGAATTCCGAAAAATATCTGTCTTAATATATGACGTCACTAAAGCGGAGATCTTAATCTTTAAAATGATACTACATTAAACGATTTCATATACGTATCCAGGGAGATAAATGACTCGTAACACAGAAAACAGCATTTTAGAAAGATTGACATTTTTGCCCTTTAAGGGTCGAATTCCGAAATCTTCATTTCTTAAAATATGATGTGACCAAAGTGGAGACCATAAGCTTTAAAATGACACCTCATTCATTGATTTCGGTTAAGTATGAAAGAAGATACAGGCTTGTGACAAAAAAATACCTTATAGAAATAATACATATGATTCTCCTTGTGATAGGACTTTTTATCCATCTCGTAGATACGGTTCTATATTGTCAGTACGGTCTTGTATCGGTGAGTTGGATAGTGATTTAGCTTCCCTCCCCCCCATCCCTCCACTTAAACTGAAGGATCGTTTTTGTATGTCACAGTTATCTCTGAAGGATAATAACCGAATTTCTGTTTTTACATATATAATTAATTTACAATAATATTGGAAACACTTTCTCAATTGCAAGAAAGATTATAAAATTATTTTAACGTTGAGATTTTCTTTCAGGCTTTTATTTGAGCTACTCGTCAACTTCCCTCTGCGCTCTGGAGAACTTTGTCGTGTGTCACTTCACCAGAAGATGGCGAAGGAATTATCGTCAACTTTAGGTAATGAAAATAGAGTTATAACTTTGTTAATTATGCGAGAGAATTACGTATCTTACAAATCGTCTCAGAAAGAATGGGAAAAAGTACAAATGACAATTCCAATGAGCACATTGTTTTCGTATTTATAATTAAATATTGATTTAGTTTCAATCATTTAGTACAGATTATGGCAGAGAACTGGGGGCAGATTAAAAAATCAGGTAGATGCTAAACAGAAATTTTTCTGAATAACTCAAGTAGATAAATCGGCATTCTTCAGAATTTATCTGCTTACCATAATTTGAATAATCAATAGCCGTTATGAAGGTACGAGATATCAGGAAGGGACGTAAGGGAAATGCGTTATGGCATAGAAAAGATGTTTAAGCCCGTAATTAATTGCTTTTGTCCAACCGCTTGTGGTCAAATGAATTTCAGAACACCTAAATGTACTTTTAAATAGAAAAAATACCATCATTCGCGAAAGAAGGAAACTTAAAATTTTGATCCTTCTGTTCGTCACAACTTTGTAATACTTCAGCCTATGCATATATTTTGACGAAATTTCACAAGAAGAAAACTTAAGCTACCTGCGCTAGGTAGTAAGGTGTAAACATACTTTCGCGTACCGCTTCAAGTGTGATGTTGTTGACCACGTATTAAAAAAGTAATCAATATTGTTTTGCTGCATTTTAATTTAGCGATATATGTACTCCCTAAATCCTTAACATATTTAGTTTCAAACCCTATAGTACGCATCTAGTAATTTTGAAATTACCTACCTTACTTTAAAGGTGCGTTTGGACCGTAAATTAAAAAAAAAAATACTTTAAGAGGAATAAAATAATTTTGTTTATCAACCATACCTCAGAAGACTGAAGCGAAATTCATTTTTACAATCACGCGAACTATATCTACTTGTTGGATGGTCTTCCGATACTTACGGTACCTTTCCTGGATTCTAGCAAAAGGCAAACTCAAGAAGCAAACATTTTCCTTACAGATTTGAAATAATATGCCTAATATTCATTTACTCCCTCATAATTCTTTACCTTACACTAATCATCTTGATTGTTTACTATCTGAAATTAGATTGTTTGCAGATGACATAATGCTGTATAAAAGAATCAAAAGGATTCGGGACTGTAAACAGTTGAGCGTGATCTGGACTGGATTTCTAGTTGGGTTGGTAAACATGGAATGAAGATAAATTCAAAGAAGATACACAAATAAAAAACAAAAGGTTAATTATGAATATAAGGTGGGGAAATACTTGCTTGCTGAAGACTTGAAATGTAAATATCTTGGCATAACATTTGATATAAAGCTTAACTGGGCAGGACACATTGGACAGGTTGGTAGGGAAAGGTTTCAAAATTCTGCACTTGTTGGAGAGAGTAATGAAGGATGCACGAGAGAAGTAAAGGAATTGGGTTACAAAACTTTGGTCAGACCATTGCTCGAATATGGCAGTGTAGTATGGGACCCACATTTTTGCGTATCAAATACAGGAGTTGGAGAGGGTGCAAAAAAGGACCGCTACATTTGTTTCTGGAAATTATCGCAGAATGCAATCAGTGACAGATATGATAAAGGAGCTAGGAATGGGATTCATTGCAAGACAGGAGGAGGAATGATGAGGGTCATGGGAGTGTACAGGGCATATTCTGGCGATGAGGCATGGAAAGATATTGGAGTATGTATGAAAAGTAGTGCATGAAGGGAAAAGATGACCATGACCACAAGCTGGCAATCGATTTCAGGCACAGGGGTGTCGGAAGATTCTGGTTTTTAGGTAAGGGTGTCAAGGATTGGAATCAGTTACCGAAGGAAATGATGAATAACTTACCAAAAACGTTAAAAGAATTTAAAGATAAAATTTGTAGAGGGCAAATGTAGGTGGGTGCAGGATAGGGGGAAGATGGGTGTGTAGGGTAATTGCCATCCGAAGCGTGTGCTCCAATGCAATTAAATTAAATTAAATCTTTGATAAGACAGAAAAACAAAGTTTCGTTTGTCATTGAACTGAGTTCTGCATTTGAGATAATTGAATTTTTTTATAATAACAGCCTCATAAACCAATAAAAATGTGTAATTAATTACGAAACATGGAATTACTTTTAAGCTGGATCTCACCCTAGATACACCTACCTGCGTAGCAACGAGTATCTCGCCTGCTTGTCTCATTGATTTTTAACTTAATTTTTCTCTAACGGACGCGAAAAGCTAATAAAAGTTGATTTCCCTGAGCGTCACTTGGCGAGGTTTACACGTAATGGGAGCAGATTCTGCAATCGGCGAGAGAAAATTCACATGAAACTTATTCTTAATTGGGAGGTAAAACATACTGGAATTAGATTCGTACAACACACGTAAGCTAATTTCAAACATGATACGCCAGCGTGGACATAATACACTATGAATACTTGGAGTTATTGCGGGAATAAATTAATTTTACACTAATCCTTTTTTATTACTCATTATTCGTTTCTGATAAATGGAAGTATGTCTAACATTATGAGAATGTTGTTTCTCACTAGGCGTACTTAGTAACCTTATTATCAGCTTCAAAAACATCACTATACAAATGCTTCAACACCATGAACTCAAGTGATATCTTTGGGGTCAGAGTTTTCGGTTAATGGCTTTCTTTGGCTTTAAGTAAAGAAAAAATTATCTTACTTACTCAAAACGATGAAAGCGATAGAAACGCCTTCAAGTGACATGTAACTAACTATCTTTTTTTTTTTTTATTTTTTTAGAAAATTGTGTTGTAGAAGTCGAGTTTAAAACATTCTAAATTAAATCCTTAGAAACAAACTTAAATGAAATGATCTTCGTAAACTTTCTATTTATTTTACTAATGTAATCTCTGTAATGTAAGGAAACTGTATAAAGAATAAAATGACTGTTACTATAATAAATAGAGTTAACAGCAAAAATCTACCAAAGCGGAACCTAAAGTATTTCACATAAGAAATTTTCCGTAAGTCGCAAACATTTATTCGGAAGTTACTCCTTTCAGAGCAAGGAGAGTGAAAGCAGTGTAAAGTAAACGGAGCTGTGCTAGCAAGAGAGTATTAATGGCTTCCAGTCTGCAATTCCAGGAAAATCCGCGTTTGCTTTTTACAAAAAATCTGACGGTCAACACAGTCCGTAGAACTTTATTTCCACTTCGTTCTGCTCTCAGGATTCCAGATTGAAGTCATCCCCACCCTCCTGGTAATGAGAACTATTGCGTTCGTTTCGAGACCTCTGTTGACAAGAGTCGACAAGTAAATAACACGCGAGAAGACATTATTTGAGATGGTGCTGGTTTTTGAACGACAGGGTTATCACAAGTTATGCCATATTACCGTGGTTTCTAAATGGAAAATTAATGAAGTTATTCAAAGACAAGGGTTGTTTTATTTGAAACCAAATAAGACAAATGTCTTGTATCTTCCGAAATACTTTTCAGGCATTTTAAATCCGAGCAAGAAAAGTCTTTCAAATATATTGGAAATCTTGCTGCGATACTTCTGAATTCTCTTCGAAATGTCTTAACTGACGTAAGGCATTTTCTTGGTTTGGAAAGTAAACGAGACTTTAGTGTTAGTATTAATTGTTTGTCCACAAAAGTCATGTCTCTGTGAGACTGACTATAATTTTACTTCAAACTAGTTATAAACATATATATTACTAACTTTTCTTGTGGTAATTAGTGATTCCTATTGCTTCTGAGTCTGAATAGAAAAATTCCTTGTGGGCAAACAGAGTGAAGGTTATGGATCCAATGGAAAAGTGTTCTGAGATGTATTAAACAGCAGGACAGGAATGGTAATTACATTCTGCACATACAGTGCTCCTTTGGCTTTACGTGAATTAAGGCAGTACCATATCACGGGGAATTCGTGGTGGTAGAGTTGCCTATTGTAATATCACAATACTACAGAAGTGATATTAAAATAACGCATTAATAAATACGAAGATTTAGGAACAGTAAGTGTAGATTTAATTCTGTGGCTCAAATTAGATACCGAATATTTTAGTGAAAGGAGAAGAGAGGGTCGGATAGGTAAAATAAGATTTCGAAATATACTGTACACGGAGTCCAAGGAGGTTAACCATAGTAGCCCAGACAGATCGCCTTTTCCCATCCTCCAGTCGCGACGTAGAGTCGTAACTAAGAGAAGGGAGTGAACCTATGGAGAGGATACGGGTTCAAATCCATTTTTAACCATCCTGATTTTTACTTCACATGGTTTCCCGAAATCGCTCAATGCGGGGGTGGTTTCTTCAAAAGACTATGACCCTATTTTCCTGCTGTTTCTTGCTCTCAACCCTGACCTGCCTTTAAAGTTCCTCGATGAGGCATAATCCTTCCGCAAATCCAAAAAAGCCTCAGTTTCTTATTGCCGGCAGTCAACAGAGACGGAACATATCTTGGAAAATAAATCCTTTACTTTCGCTCGTAACGGTAGTTTCACTCCAAAATTATTGATGTAGAGTTATGGCTTAGGTACAAAACTAAACTGTCGAGAACATATCAAGCGCAATGTTAGATAGGGCTAGCAGCTGTTCCTAAACAGGCCATTCCCAGCGCCACTTTCAGCTACTGAGGAATTGTTCAGAAAAAGGAGGAGAATTATACTATCGAATACGTTACTATCAATCCTGACATAAGGTACGCTCGAGTCCAGCTTACAACGTTCAACAACCTCATCCCTTGTTTCAGAAACAGTTTGACAGTACTATTAGAAGTAGTTTCGATTTCAATTTATTTACTTATTTAAGCCTGGCAAGAATAGGTCTGTCAGGGCCTCTCGTACATACCAGGTGTTTACAATGCATGTGATTTGCACTTTAAATAAATTAACAGTTTAGAACTGTAATGTCAAATTTTCCTTAAATTAACTTAGTTACTAAAATGATAACTAATTAATTTATTGGACACATACTAAATTGATTACAACCAAACTGTAGTGACATAACATTAATTATTTGTTATGGCAATATGTCATAAAATTTAATTTGAGTATCGCATTGTAATTATTGCACTGTTTTGTCGGGGTGGCTGGATTGATTATATCCCTTACCTTGCGGAAAATTAGTTCCCAAACAATACGATTTTTTAAGCATATTGGTTGGTTGATCCAATTTGAAAGACACCTTCTGAATGTCTAATTATTAGTAAAGTTCAGTCCAGTGGACGATCGAAAGCAGTTAAGATCATGTTTGTCATCAAGGGCCCATTTGTAGTGGTAAATGCTTGCTTATAAGTTAATATTTTACTGTGGTGGCTCCATGGTCTATATATTCAGTAAACGGAAACTTTAAGAGATTTTTATTGGATCATTTAAAAAAAGCTGCTTATTTATTAACTCAATTTACCTGGAGATTCCCAAAGTCTGAGATACGAACTGAGTTGACATAGTGGAGTGCTTAATGACGTGGTTGAGTCAGTCACCCCCTTCCCAAGACCTTACCTAACAACAGCTAAATCTGAGAAATTCAATAAAAATCCACATGCCTGATGGATGAGCGGCAATGCTCCCTCCTGGCATTCCAAGGACGCGGGTTCAAACTATCGACCGGCTATCCAGATTTCAGTGTTTCATGGTTTCCAGAAATTATCCCATACGAATGCTGGGATTGTCCCTTCAAAAAGTCATGGCAGAATTAGTTACAGATTCCTTGTACTCAGTTTTCTCCCGTTTCTAATGACCTAGATGTCTAGGAGGGATCAAATAAAAAACAAAAGATCACAGTGAGACAATATCAAAAGAATAGCTTATCAGTTAAACCGTCAGGATAAGTTCACTCCCATAGATTCACATTAGAATAGCTCAAACAAATTTAAATAATATGTACCTAATTAAAACAAAATAAATTTACGTCAGCATGGAAAATACACTGAAGAACCAAAGAAAGTGGTATAGGCATGCGTATGCAAAAACAGAGATATTTAAACACTCAGAGTACGGCGCTGCGGCCGTCAACGCCTACATAAGACAACAGGTGTCTGGCTCAGGCGTTAGATCAGTTACTGCTACTACAATGGCAGGTTATCACGATTTAAGTGAACTTGAACGTGGTGTTATAGTCGGCGCACGAGAGATAGGACACAGCATCTTAGAGGTAGCGATGAGGTAGGGATTTTCCCGTACGACCATTTCACAAGTGCATCGTGAATCTCGGATATCCGGTAAAACATCAAATCTCCGACATCGCTGCGCCCGGAAAAAGATACTGCCAGAACGGGACCAACGACGACTGAAGAGAATCATTCAACGCGACAGAAGTGCAACCCTTCCGCAAATTACTGCGGATGTCAATGCTGGACCATCAACAAGTGTCAGCGTGCGTACCATTCAACGAAACATCATCGATATGGGCTTTAGAAGCCGAAGGCCTACTCGTGGGCCCTTGCTGAGTGCACGACATAAAGCTTTTCGTCTCGCCTGGCCCCATCAACACCAACATTGGACTGTTGATGATTGGAAACATGTTGCCTGGTCTGACGCGTCTCGTTTCCAATTATGTCGAGCGGATGGACGTGTACGGGTATGGAGACAACCTCAAGAATTAGTGGACCCTGCATGTCAAGTAGTCAACAGGGGACTGTACAAGCTGGTAGATGCTCTGTAATGGTGTGAGGCATGTGCGGTTGGAGTGACGTGGGATCACTGATACGTCTAGATACGACTCTGACAGGTGACACGTACGTATGCAACCTGGCTGATCACCTGCATCCATTCATGTCCATTGTGCATTCCGACGGACTTTGGCAATTCCAGCAGGACATTGCGATACCCCACACGTCCAGAATTGCTACAGAGTGGCTCCAGGAACACTCTTTTGAGGTTAATACACCCCCGCTGGTCACCAAACACCCCATACATGAACATTATTGAGCATATCTGGGTTGTCTTTCAGCGTGCCGTTCAGAAAAGATCTCCATCCCCTCATACTCTTACGGATTTATGGACAGTCCTGCAGCCAATTCCCTCCAACACTACTTCAGATATTAGTAGAGTCCATGCCACGTCGTGTTGCGCCACTTCTGCATGCTCGCGGGGACCTTACACGATATTAGGCAAGTGTACCAGTTTCTTTGGCTCTTCAGTGTATAACGCTAATTATCTTTATTCAGTTGTTCGATACATTTAGTGTCACAAAGCAGTGGAAAGGCTGAGCACAGATACAGAGAACGTATTGAAGATGGTAAGCAGTGGAGGCAGCCATGTCAGCTTTATACACTGAATGCCGGCCTGGAATGCAAATAACTTCGATCTGTTACATCAAAAGTGGCCGGGAGTCTAATACGGGGACTCACCGAATCATACAGCCTGAGGCACTTCTGTTGGATTTATGAACTACGAAAGCAAATTAATTGTTAACGAATAACGTTATTGGTAATAAATAAAGTCAATGCATCTGTTTTATTTATTTATTTATTGCTTTACGCGTTGAAACTCTCAGTTGCAATTAAAATGCATTGAAATTTACGCTTAGTTTCATAGTTATCATATAATGTTTGACATAGTACTAAAATTGTAATATTTGCTGGTTGTTTATTAATTACATTTGTGTCGTTAAGTTCGGTAGATGCACATCTGTACTTTTCCCCCAAAGCATGTTCGGACTTTAGAGAACTGTCTAAATATTTCTAAAATTTGAAATTCTAAGCAACTCAAAAATCTCTAAAGGTATCGAAAATAAAAGTCAATGGTACTCAGTGACATATTCCGACAAATGCACTCGCGGAACGACTGACATTTCCAAAGAACAAGTCATCAATATTGTTTTTCGAATAGAAAACTCAGTACAAAAACAAATAAACGCTCATTAATGAAAAAACGACTACCACAGCTCAGAAATTTACTAAATTACATGAGGCAACATACATAGGACAAACAAGAAGACAATTCAAAACGAGATATAAAGAACACATGAGGGCACTAGACTACAGTAACATTCGCCGAGTATCATACTGAACATGATCATTCATTAACAGAAATAAACACAGATATGTAAGAACGGCGTAAACAGGAGATGTACCATCAAATAAGGCACTTGTAAAAAGCTACGCAAGAAGTAGGTGTTTTCAAAACACAGTCTGGCGGTACACCCGTGAATGCTTCATTGCAAACACAGATATTCTCTTCTCACAATGAACAACTGCAATCAGAATACCCTCACTCTACAAGAAAATTATCATTTCTGAAATGTAGGAAACAGACTACCACACAAACCTAAAACTAAACGCTATTCAAGATAATAACACACTGGTCTGAAAAGCACGAAACTACAATAAAAACAAATACAAAAATACACTAAATCCTCAAACACATCACAGATAAATTGAAACCAGACTATGGAAAATAATACAAATTTATTAGTGATCTGCTGGAAATCACTATCCGCGGATATCCGAGAAAGAAAAAGATCTACATCCGTATCCGTTATTTTTTATCAGGTCTTTAACAGGTCTTGTGTAAAGAATTTCATTAAGTATATAAAATTTTAAAGCTATGTACCCATGAAATACTATTGTAGCAGATTGACTAGTATAGGTCATCTCCAACAAATTTATATTAATTATATTATAATAGTTTAGTTTAATAAACATAAGAAATAAATGGAAATTCTTTATCGAGCTGGAGACAGGAAGCCGCGTACAGCTAAGAAACGTTCTGTTAACGTGAGAGGAGTCTTGACTTAAGCAGGATGTGGCTGTCATGTCAAGGTTGTGCTAGACATAGTGGGGCATTATCTCTAGCGAGGCGACGGTAATACCGGTGAGAAAGGGTGGCCTCTGGAATTTTTGCAGAAGGACTCCTTGATTGCGCCGTATGCTCGATGTATCGTGGGAAAAATTATTCCTACCCATCCTCCCGAGGAATTCCGATAGAACCCGAAGACTCTTAGCAAACAACAGGCAATGCTTTCGCCAGTAAAGAGGGGAAAGTTTTACGAAGCCAAGTCGATGTGTTTATTTCCTCACGTGATTGGAAATTTCACAAATTCTGTCTTTCCACGGTACACGCCTATGAGGAGAAGAGGGACCTTCTTGGCGAGCAAGAAGACTGCACTTCGTCTAGGACGAGAGGTCTGGCTAGGGCTTGCCAGAGCAGTGTTGGTGATTCCGTTTTGGAGACTTAGATGACTTAGCGCCAAGTCCGATCGATGTCGTCACATGTGCTGGCTGACGTGACAAGTGCCTTGCAGCACCTGGACAGGTGCGCAATTTGAGTGACGATAGCGCTCTTGTTGCGACGCTTTGTGCAGCCCAGACAGACACAGTAATTATTCGTCCACTCCGACGAATCACTGAGACAGCCTTTTAACGGTCTAATGAGTGAGAGTTCCTGTGCCGCCGGACATAAATTTCTGAGCTAGTTGTGTCGAAAAGCTGAGTGCTTTTTGTTTTTTTCTTTTGCTATATTGAATTTTGGAAACTTTCAGTAACTGTTCTTTGCAGGAACAAATTAATTCCCTACCGCCCTATAAAATCCAGTAAAATATGATTTTTACCTGCTATCACTGTAAAAACAAGAATCGCACTCAGTATGTATAAGAGAGTTTTTTTTCAGTTGCATATGAAATTTGTAAATCTTTGTAAAATTCATGTACATGTATCACAATTTCTTAGCTTCAACTAACGATAATTGTTTTTTTTTGCTATTTCGCAACTGTAAGACGAAGTATTGCGTTGAATTTTATTTTACAAAGACGGATGTTTAAGATTAACGATAAATGTACCCCTATCTTTAAGCTTTCATGAATACCAAATAAACCATAATTTTAGGATCTTTTCAAATACTAAAAACAGAAGTAATAGTTTCACCTCTGTTTCCTGAAATAACTATATTTGCTTTGCAGAAGGTAGTGGAAGGTGGCGATTTAAATTATGCAAGGTAAGCAATTAATCTCGCCGCATCGACCAATCCACTACACTATTAGCTTCAATTCCAATTACTTTTTATTTCTTAAAAGCACATGTCTGGAACATTTATATTACAAAAATTAAATATTTAAAAATTTATTTTAAGTTATGAAAAGTAACTGGTAATTTACCACTCTAGTAAGTCATAAGGTACTTTTTTAACCATCTTTATAGTGAGATCAATCCTCCAATCTTTGTGATATGTTAACTGAAATGATTGTAAAGGCACCGCTGAAGAATTTACAATAGATAAAATAATCACTTTTATAGAAAAAATTAAATGTCATATTTAAAAACAAGTACTGGTAAATTGTACTTCAAAAAGAGCAACTTTCCAGTTTTGTCCCAAAGAGTCTATTACGGTGTGTATCATAAATAATTCCTGTTGCAATGAGAAACTGCTCACTTGGAACGCTTGTTGCAGATGACGATAACTGTGTGTGAACTATGTAGCTTAGACTTACAAATCTTTTACTAATCTTCCAATACTTTAACGGAATCTCTTGGTAATCTTTTTTCATTGGCATGTTCTGCGAGAAAATTAGCATTCGTACATGATATTTAGCTTTCAGATTCCTCATCATCATCGTCACTATTTAACATTTTGGCCAGAGAGTCTTCTCAGTTGTTGCAGTGTTCTTTTCTTACAGCATTTGGCATTTCTGTGCTAATTGTAGTTGTGAGATTTACTTCTGTTTCTGAATCTGAAAGTAATTTCTGTTTTATATCTTTGATGAGAAAGTCACTGAGGTTACACAATGAATTTTTTTTTAATTTATGCTTATTTAAAAAAAAATAAAAAAAAGTATACTGCATTTTGGGACATCCTAGTGCTGTAGAACAAAATTTTTATACGAGAATTTAAAGATTATTTTTAACCTTTCAGTTCACATTACTATAAAATCATGTATATAAAGGTTATTTTTTTCTTTTAAACTATAATTTTATTTTTAACTTTTTAGTTCACATTGATGTTAAATAATTCATTTCGGTTTCTTAAAATTATAAAAAAAATTTTGTTCAAATTCACAAAAACTATTCAGACATCTGTGGGCAAAATTTCAAACAAATCGGACATTAGAAATTTGATTAAAATCAAATTGCAATATTCCATCAAACTCAAACATTTTTCTATTGTTACTGTCAAAATAATGATAATAGCAGGACGTTGATATGAAATTATCGATTCTTAATACGTGTGCAAGTCTGGGAGTGGGTTTAAATTCAAATGTAAGATTCCATTACATTCAAAAAAATTTCTATTGCTATTGCCAAAGTAATGAGAATATCAGGACATAGTTATGAAATTATTGTATTATTATCGGTTCTCAATACATGTGCAAAATTCTAAACGATTCAAACATCAGCAATTTGGTTAAAATTCAGTTGCAAAATTCCATCTCATTCAACCACTTTTCTGTCATTGCTGTCAAAGTAACGACAATAGCAGGAAATTGCTATGATATTATTATATTGTCTTCGGTTCTTAATACGTGTGCAAAATTTCAAACAATTCAGACATCTGTAACTAGGTTATAATTAAATTCCAAAAGTCCATCACTTCAACCATTTTTCTATTGTTACTGTCAAAGTAATGAGAACATCTGGACGTTGCTATGAAATCATAGTATTGTCATCAGTTCTCAAAACTAGTGGAAAATTTCAAACAATTCGGACATCAGGAAGATTTCGTTACATTTCTAATGTTACTATCAAAGTAATTAAAATATCAGGACGCTGCTGTGATTTAATGTATTGTCACCAGTTCCAAATATGTGTACAAAATTAAAAAGAAAAATAAAAAAAAAAACATATTTGGAAGTGAGTTAAAATTGAATTGAAATATCCCGTTACTTATCTATCGTTACCGTCAAAGTAATGAAAATAGGTGGATGTAGTTGTAAAGTTGTTGTATTGTCACCTGTTCTTAATATGTGTGCCAAATTTCAAATGATTCTGTTGTCAGGAAAAGGGTGAACATTGAAAGAGGAGATTCCATCACATTTAACCATTTTTTCTATTGTTACTGTCAAAGTAATGAGAATATCAGGACAAAGTTATAAAGTTACTGTATTGCCTCTGGTTCAGGATGTTTCTGTGAAACTGATGTATTGCCAACTGTTGTTAGTAGGTGTGCAAAATTTCGAACGATTCAGACGTCAGGAAATAGGTGAACATTGAAATAGAAGATTATATTGCTTTTCGCCGTTTTTCTATTATTACTATCGAAGTAATGACAATATGAGGACATAGCTATAAAATTTTTATATAGTCATCAGTTCTCAATACATTTGCAAAACTTCAACAAATTCGAACATCTGGAAGTGGGTGAAAATCGAATTGAAAGATTTCGCAATTTTTCTTATTGTTACTGTCAATGTGTTGAGAATAGCAGGACACGGCTATGAAATTATTGTATTGTCACTCGTTCTTAATATGTGTGCTAAATTTCCAACAACTCTGACATCTGGAAGTGGGTGAAAATTTAATTGGAAGTTTCCGTTATATATGTATATACATATAGGTCAAGCCAATATAAAGCGTGTAATAACCATTACTTACAATATTTTCGGAAATGTGCCTGTTAATGTAAACGTTAAATACCAATATTATTACTATAGCTGCCACTAAAACAGCAAAATCATCATTTCATTCCTTTTTAGACAGATTTACACATTTAAATTCAACTACTGTAATATATTGGTGCAAAGGAACATTTTCATTTGTATCAGCCGAAGACCTGTTACTGCCTCATACTGAAATGAAAAAAGTTCACATCCATAGTAATAGATACGATCTAATTTCATACTGTTACAATGTTGCTCGTAGTTGTAGCTTATAACGTGATTACAATCTAAATTGTAGAGGGTGCGTGGTGGGTGATTTTGAATATTAAGATAATTATCAGTTTTGATAATTTGAATAGCAAGAATTTTATATTGCTGTAGGATTACAGGTAAACAAATATTACATTTTATTCGGTCTTTTGGCATTTACATTTCTGGGTACATTTAAAGTTTCTTCTAACACAAGATAATGCAACATTATAAGCAAGCAATATACAGACCTTACAATTTGCCGAATTAGAGCAAACGATAATTGAACTTTAAGTATTTTAGTTATCAAAGTGATTAATGAAACATCGTCGCGACACAGGCCAACAGTTTGATGTTATGAATATACACATATAAATATTCCCAGGGCGCCATTAAAAAAAATGAACATTATCTGAATAATGTTAAAAACAAGGATATTTCAGAATTTAATGTTCGGTGAAAAAGTTGCCAGCTTGCTCAAATTTCCTATACAATTAGAGATGAAATTCCAGTCTCATAGGGCGTTTACTGGTCACTAAAGCCTCGTTAAATCGTGAACATTGACCTGGCGTTAGAGCACATTACTATATGTAGACAGCCTGTGAGATATCGTCCGGCCAAGAAGTGTCTCGATGTAACATCCTTTAGCCACCAAGAAGACGATGGCTCCACCTCTTTCAGTCCAGCGACCATGTCACATGGGATTAACTTTTGTAACCCTCGACGCTATACAGCATTGGTGGGATAGCGTATGCCAAAATCACGTGGTGTACAGAGCACTTGCTATTAGCGTTTCACTTCGCTCCCACTTGAGGCAGCACGGGTCGGTTAGACCACCCTAGCGTCCGAGTGCATCACCCTGACCTTGGGCTAACGGCACTCGCCCATCTCATCCGGCACCCCTATTGTCTTCAAGGCGACTCCTTGTCGCCAGCCAACGGTTTTCTGTGGCCACGCAGACGTTCAGAATTTTGCTGACCATCAGCATATTTCATTATTTCACATTTTATTTGCTCCTTTAAATAAGTAACTTTGCAATACCAAAAGTTATTTATAAAACTTTGGCCGCCTAGGTTTAGTATAAATAAATTAACCTAGGACTTGAATAACAAAATAATTTGCTGAGAATAAATAATCTGAATATAGTTAGTCGAAGATTGTATACATTCATCGAGTGTGGCATGAACGTCACATTACAAAATAAACTATTATTTCTTGGTGTCGTAGCAAATTTACCATCTTCTTTGCTCTGAACTTGTGCTTGCTTTTTCGTTTCCAGCAACGATGGTCACCAAAGTAACACTTACAGAGTTGATTTTGATATAAACTATGTATATTTTGAAATTTAATTGTTTTTTTTTATCTTCTAACATCGGCTCCTTCACTATCAACAACAATCCTGACTGTGTTAAAAATGCTCGGACTGCGTTCCGATTCACAAGACTGCTAGGTACACTTTTCACGCATGATCGGTTAGCTATCATCTCAGCAACTGTCACTCCAAACACATAAATCCCACTGTTCCATTACGTCAGTGTCACTCCATACATTTTTTTTTTCGTTTTTCGACTTCAATTCAACAGTAACTTTATTCCAATCAAAATTGCCTTCTCTCTTTAATTTCGTTCGTTATATTACTTACGCCATCTCTCCAACAATAACTCTCTTCCAAAGATACTATATTTCTGTACTTCTGAATCTAAACACGTAATCTCTATCTGCTATCCCTTTCCCTGATAATTATATACACATATATTTTCTAAATTATACCTATATCAATCATTATTTGCTATTATTTACACCCTTAATATTGCAGCTATTATTTTAATTATTATATTTTTGTTTAAATGTGTGGAGCTTTTTCGACAAGCTCTCGCTAATATAATTTTAAGGGCTTACTATGTCACAATAATGATGCAAACCATCGCGCTTCTAATAAAACATGACTTTGTGACTCGTAACAGCCTATTGAATGAAAGAATATTAAGGTCTGTTTGATTAGACAGTTTCAATTAGTTTCTCTCATTAGTCCTGTAGAGAAGCTCTGCGCATACATAGTACTACAGATATCTCGGGACATGCAATCAACTCAATTCAATGCCGGCTGGTGGAGGCTTCCAGAGAGGGCAAAATATCCTAAATCGAATGTGCCAGGATGAGAAGCCTTTGTCGCATGAGTTAAAGCAGAGGTCTGTGACTGGGCTAATAGTTCTGTCCTATAGAGGTGACGGTTGGAAAAGTTAGGAACTGGGACAGCGGATCTGCTATAGCTACGACCAAAAGCCAGAGTCGGCGCTTTCATAGCGTCTACAACAGTAATTATGACGGGACCCCTCACAGAGGAAACTCATGCAGAACAAGTGTCATTTTCTACTATGATATACTACAGTGATGTCAAAGATACGGCCAGCGGGCCGCATCCGGCCCCCGGGTCCTATCAATACGGCCCGCGATCGCAATGTGACACAGAAAGAAGAATCATGTTTTTTAGAGCTTTTAGACTTCACTCGATTCCTTTACGTAAGTTTTAAAGTTTTTATTTGAATCTAGCCCGCCTACACATTCTAAATTTAATATACGGCCCTCTACAAAATTGAGTTTGACACTTATGATCTACTATGATTTCATTATAAACACAGGCGGAAATTAAAATCCCCAGAAAAGAATGGTGGATTTTTAGGAAACTTTTTAGATATCTCCAGGGTCATAACCAGAAGAAATGATAACAAATCGAAATGATAACAAATCGAAATGAATTAGGCTAAGTTTATTACCGTTATATACAGTTGTAACTAAGAAAAGCGCTCACCTTGAGCACCAATACATTCGTGGATTCTTGCCGGCATTGAATCAATAAGTGTTCGGATGTCTTATTGGGTCTTTACAACTTCATGTCTTGTGCAGCCAGTTGTTGCACAGTTTGTGCTGGATGACCATTTGATCTAATGAGTGTACTCTTAGCATCTCAGACATGCTCTATTGGGGGTAAATCTGGGGACCGTGCTGTTCACATTGTGATCGTGATCACCTGTAAGGCTTGTGTTGCAATGGCTGCAGCGTGAGGACGGGCATCAACTTTCTGGAAGATGCGATTTGGATGGTGGATATGAAGGATATCACAATAGGTTGTAGCACCCCGACCACATAGTGTTGAGCTATCATTGTGCTTTCAACAACAACCAACTCTGTCCTACTGTCGAAACTGATTGCCGCGAACCATGAGACCAGTGGCCGGACCTGTGTGACATTCTGAAATCACAGCAGAGCAAGCTGTTTCTCCACTGCGACTGTGAACATGTTCTCGATTATCACATTGCCACATACAGAATCTAGACCCGTCTTTAAACACAAACGTGCGACATTTACTTGTCCTTTTGCGTTTTGGATTCCACCAAGTTAGTTGATGCTGAAAATTATATCAGGTTACTGGAACACATCGCATGGGGGTGAGTGTAACCAAGCTTCAAGCAGTTGGTTTACAATCGTCTGTAATCACTACTTGGATCCAGCCTGCAGTTACCCGTCTGCCGGCAACATTCACCCCCAGAATTTGCTGTCCATATGTATGGACCTGTGCCTGTCCTATGAGTATTAGAGATTTCTTTCATCCACTGTGTAACAAGTCTGTGTACTTACTGCACTACGGCCAATCCTTTGGGAGATTTTACAGATATAACGTACCCATTTCAAACACGCCAACTCTCCGATCTCTGTCACAGTTAGACATTTGGGTGTAGAGGCTCGTCAATCTTCGCCTTGGAATACATGGTCAACAAAACTTGTGGGCAAAAATTTTTTTGTTACACCACACTGTTCGCCACTTATAAGCTAAAAAACATAGCAATTTTCCATGATTAATAGCCTTGTGTAATTCTCATAATATTACATGCAAAAATTTAAATTTCTAATCATTTAATACTCATGTTGTGTAAATACTTGAGGAAAATTTAATTAATTTTTCAGAACTTAGTCTGGGTGTTGGGGTTTTAATTTCGTTGGTCTATTATTAAAAATGAGATTATTTCTTAACACTAAGTCAATACTAATTTTTTTAATAATTCTATAAGCTCAGGTAACAGTTTTTTGTCGTTAATTGGATTCTCCAATTACATCTTGAGGCTATGTAGAGCAGTGCTCTGGAGGATGTATGCAAGCTACAGAAGCTATAGGGATTTGAAACCAATACCCAACGTGTGAAATTACAGAATTTATGTACTCAGTTCGGTACAAATATCCGTCTTCAGTGCTTGCTGATAGTAATAAAAACTCTGGTGAGAAGTTAAAAGTTTATTAGAGCATGGGGCATCAGAAAGTGTATTGCTTTGCACTATTGAGCGTGTACGTTTTTAATTTTAAAAAAATATGCTGGACTTGGGTCAGTTTTTGTATGTGTGAATGTGGGTTATTTTCTAAGAAAACCAATTTATGCGGAGAAAATGCATTTATGAAGACAACATTCTGATAAGTACAAAAGTAATATATTAAAACCATTAACAACATAATAATGTATGAAAAAGGTAAGAGACACCACAAAATGAAGCTTTACTTCATCACTGTTCGCTGTCAAAATTTGATAATTTAACAAATGTTATTCAGAAAGAAGCTTTAATTGATTTTCAAATAAGTTGCTTGTTGAATTTTAAAATCATTTCATTGGTGATCTTTGTCCAACCTCTTCTCGTGATTAGTGGGCCAGTGGGTAGTTAAAAATGTCTGGTGTTTGTTGGCGATGTAAAATTTTAGTTTTGTGGCGTCATAAATGTTATCTTGCTTCACAGTCATTTTTCCAGGGAGTATGACTTGTGTGAAGTTGCATTTGTGTTCCGAACCGCATTAGAAAAGAATGCCTAAAAAGATCGTCGGTAAAAACGAAAGATTCAGCTGCAGATGCTAAACAGAAGCTGATGTAACGTAAAGTAATTATATCACACTAAATTTGTCCTTTTCCTTGATGTTCGTGGAAAATGTAAACGAAATAATTTTAATTGACGCTGCATTTTAGGAGAATATACATAATGATGATTTAAACTATCAAAGATGATGATGAAGGAACAAATGCATCAACTTTGTATAAAGAGGCTTGGTCCTAAAAAAGCTGAGTTGCAGGTTACAATACAAAGTTGTTTTTGTGAAACCTATGTAAGAGGAATAGGAGAAATACCGAACATTTAATTGTATACGTAATATTTTTACATTTATTCATTACTTTCACAAACTGCCAATATAATTACAACCTTTGTTCAAAATGGCGTCTCTTGGCTTCGATGTAGCCATCACAGCATAAAACCAAGTTCTTTAGAACTTAATGGAATAACCCCGGTCTTCTTCTAGCAATGTTGCAGGCCCACAAGTATTCTTGCCAGTACGCCCTCTTTAGTGTTTCCTGCTGTCTTGTTCGCTAGGAAAAAAAGTGAAGCGAGAACATATCAGATGAACGAGCTGTCCACAATACAGTACTTCCCCTTCCTATCGATTTTTCAAGAAACATTCGACTAAGTATTCACGAGGACCATGAAAAAGTAATCAGTGGATGAATCATATTGAAAATCAATCAAGATATCTTCAGTTGACCCTCAGAGTGAGTCTTTTTTTTTTTTTTTGTAAAAAAAAAAAATCACACACACACACTCAGTGTTTATTCGTGCATTTAAGCGGGGTGATTGCGGTTTTTAGGCGGTTTCCCGCAATCATTAAGGAGAATGTTGAGTCGGCTCTTAGACTAGGCATTTCACAAGCAAAAATACACTTACTGCACCCAGAACATAATAATACGTTTCGCAGACAGATGATAACACTCCTCGAATACTGTAAATGCTCCGGATCTCACAGACCTGGTTCTATCACGCGTAGGCCACATGTTCTCCCACTCTCATAATTACACACCGGTTACACTCCTGCACAGGTCTAACAGCTGTAATTACGGGTGATTAGTTAAATGACTGGGTTTAATTTAAGAGAATTCAAGTGAGGGAGGAAAAAAATATCTACTCCAGGAAATACAACACAAATATTTTTAGATTTACTGATATATATATAATTAATTTTGAATTAGCTTTTCAGAAAATATCCCTCACAGCCATCACTGTTAAAAAAATAAACATAAAAACTATTCCAAGGCATGCTAAAATTTAAATATCTCTCAAATATTGCAATATAAATTTTCCTTCAATCGTTATACAGATCACCAGACATGAATACACTAAAAGTGAAGAGTTTAGTTGGTAACGCTGTTTGTGCTCCCTAGCGTGATTGTTCTCTGCTGACCATTTCAAGCTGTTCACTGAATTCTGCGCGGCGAGTTGAGTCCGCCGAAGTTGTCCTATTCTTCCCGGCTTAATAACGCTGAGTGAAACTAATATCCCGCGGACCGTGGTGTGCTCCTCGGGGCTGTATATTGGTTGGTATCCCGGTCGATATCGCCTGGAGGAATCCCGTGGCCGCGGGCACCCAGTGGTAAGCGGGAGGTGATCCGGCGCAACACTGCACCGTCACGCGCCCAATAGCAAGTAGACTGCACATCTGTTACCACAGAGTGCGTAGGCTCCACCACTTACAAAAAACACAATATACTCCCTTAGTTAGCAAAAATAATGAGTAGGGATTTAAGGTATTTTACGAAAGAATTGTGGTCCTGTGGTAATATTTTTACCAATAATGAAAAAGAATCTGGCTGTATTTAAAACTCGGAAACGGAAAACATGAAAAAGAAGATTGAATGTTTCAATAATATTGAGCCAGAAACCCGATTGTTGTATCTTATTTAGACCCTGAGACTAGTCTATTTACAAAGGAGCATCAGGTCAGTTTCATAGTTGACGGAGGATGGAAGAAAGTTAATTCCTCCTACGAATTCCTAAGAATGATGATATGATGGAAATATTACAATGAACCTCACATTATATTCCAACTATGAATCATAGGCTGTAACATTCACTGAAGGATCATGACCATTTTAACAGATTATTTTAATTACTTAGTTGGACCAACATTTTCCATCGTGGAAATTTTTTTGAGGGGGGGGGGGGCTTTGGAAACTTAAAGAGGGAAGAACGGAAGCGGCGAGCTCTCCACGCATATTGTTGCTGCCACAGTACCGTTTTTTAATATGACATTTGTTTTCTGTAATTTCCCAATTCACGTAAATAACCAAATAAGTAATAACTGTATAAACAAACTGATAGCGGACAGGATCGTCGAACGAATGAAAGTAAAAACTTGGCATTATCAGTTCTCCATTCAAATATGAAATAAAAATTATAGTTGTATATTATCAATCTCTAAAGGCAAATACTGTATCTGTTTCCATTTAGACTCCATGAATTTATTTTTATTGAAACAAAAAAGAAAATAAATATAATAGTAAAAAGTGGATCAATGACGAGACCACGTGGTTTTGCATCAGGAGCATGCAGGGATACAAGTAATTACGAGGTAAGTATAAATTATTTTAGAAAGCAGTATCTACATCACTCTGGTATGTATAAAAAGCGTTATCTCACTGTTACTTTGAAAGAGGGAAATAGCAGCAAATCAATAGCGCAAATAAATGATCTGGTTCTCATCTATATGTGTGATGGTTATGACTAGACGGATCCTATTTTGAATAGTAGTACTGGTGTATTAAAAATTGTATTAATCTCTGTGAAACATGTTTTTTATTTATTTTTAACACAAAGATTCATACCACGTAAAAGTTAGTTGATAACTACTTAGGTACACAGGATTTTCACATCAACTACCCATTAACGTTACAATTATCTATTATTTCATTGATTCAAAGTTTTTGTTTTTGCAACAAGTAAATATACTGTGACCGAAATAAAAAGTCAAGAGACTGAAGGGTCAATGTTGTCTGTTATCGTATATAGAGCAGCGCTACTTCAAAACAACAATTTAACAGGCATAATTATGATAATGGTTTATCAGATGCGGAGAAGGCAGCCTTTGATGTTGCGCCCTTTTTAGTACAGGAAAATGCGATCCCCCTAATTAACATGCTGCCTCTGTACTAGTACGTAACGGAAGTACATCGAATTCTCATTTATAATATAGAGCCCTAAGAAAGGAATGATACTGTAACTCTGAGTATGAGATAGCATATCAGTAATTGACACTATATTTCTTTAATCTAAATCAGTTGTGCACTGCCGAGCCAAAAAAAGAAGAAAAGAAAAAGAAAAGAAAAGAGAAGCACCCAGAAGGGAAAGGGGAGGGGGGAGGGGGGGAGGGAAGAAGCGAATGAAACTTCACTGGTCGATATGGTACGTGGTGTTAGTTCAATGATAACGAAACCAAGTCAAATTTAAAAATAACTTGGCTGTTTGAGCTATTCATCATAGAACACAATACGATGTAATTCATCAGCAGTTTACTGAATCCCGACTCTGCACTAACTCAGATGAACATCGTCGGCGTATATAGCGGTGACCCGGGCAGAGGTTTCAATCTTCCAGTGTGTTGGAGATGCTCAGCGGTGTTACTCCTGGTGCCATGGCGTATGACTTCAAATCACGGCTGGCAGTCATTGAGGCAACTTTGACAGCACAACAGTACGTCACGGACATCATCATGTGCTACCACTCACGGTGAAGTATCATAGTGTCATTTTGCAACAGAACAATGTTTGTCCAGACAAAGCACGTGTCTCTGTCTGAGTGATGTGGAAATACTTCAGTGGCTATCAAGATCTCCGGATCTGTCCTTGATATAACTTGTGTGGGACCAGCTCGGACGTCAACTCCGTTCCAGTGCTGTTACAGGATATCAAGAATCGGTTACAACCGTTGTGGGACAGCTTGCCTCAGCGGAGGCTACAGCGGCTTCACGACACTCTTCCCATCGGAATCATTGCATGAATGCTGGTCGGAGGGGGTGCAGCTGATAAGTGGACTTATACTGACAAGTTCTTTGTAAATTCGATGAGATTTTATAATCACTGAAGTAACATTACCTACCCACTCAATTCATGAAGTTTTATTTGCTTTCCTCCTACTCTTCTGGGTTCCTAACTGTTTTTCTCAGTGTAAGTATTTAGCTGTCAAATGTGATATGCATTATTTCTTTATTAAATTTACTCCTGACTAGACGACCCGTGCGAAAATTTCGCGAATAAAATGCGATGAATAGTGAGGTTGAATATAATGTCACCAAGTTCAGTCATTACTCTTCATACTCCTACTTCATTTATCGATTTTGGTTAGAAATCCAGGGAGATAAATGGCTCGAAACACAAAAAACATATTTTAGAAATATTGACATTTTTGCGCTTTATGGGTCGAATTACGAAAAATTCCTTTCTTAGAATATAATGTTACCACGGCGGAAACCTTAGTCTTTAATACGATATGTCATTTATCTATATCCATTAGTTATCAAGGGAAATATAAGGCTCGTGACACAAAAATACGTTGTAGAATTATTTATACTTTTTCCCTTTAATAGTTGAATTCCAAACATTTCTTTCTTAAAATATGATGTCAGCAAAGCTGAGACATTATTCCTCACAATCGTATACTTGATTTATCGATTTTGGATAGATATCAAGTGAGATAAGTGGCCGGAGACACAAAAAACGCATTTTAGAAAAATTAACTTTTTTGCCTTTTAATGGGTCGAATTACGAAAAATTCCTTTCTTAAAATATAATGTTACCACGGCGGAGACCTTATTCTTTAATATGATACCTCATTTATCTATATCGGTTAGATATCAAGGGAGATAAATCGCCCGTGACACAAAAATCGGTAATAGAAAAATTTATACTTTTTTCCTTTAAGGGTTGAATTCCAAAAACATTCTTTCTTAAAATATGATGTCACAAAGCTGAGACATTACTCCTTATATTCCTACCTCATTTATCGATTTGGTTAGATATCCAGGGAGATAAATGGCTCGAGATATAAAAAACGCATTTTAGAAAAAGTGACAATTTTGCCCTATAAGGGTCGAATTACGAAAAATTCCTTTCTTAAAATATAATGTTACCATGGCGGAGACCTTATTCTTTAATATGATACCTCATTTATCTATATCGGTTAGATATTAAGGGAGATAAATCGCTCGTGACACAAAAACGCATTGCAAAAATATTGATACTTTAGCGCTTTAAGGGTCGAATTCCGAAAACTTTCTGGCTTAATATATGACGTCACTAAAGCGGAGATCATAATCTTTAAAACGATACTTCATAAAACGGTTTCAGATAGGTATCCAGGGAGATAACTGACTCGTAACACAGAAAACAGCATTTTAGAAAAATTTACATTTTTGTCCTTTAAGGGTCGAATTCCGAAAACTTTCTTGCTTAAAATACGATTTAACCAAAGTGGAGACCATAAGCTTTAAAATGACACCTCATTCATTGATTTCGGTTAAGTATGAAGGAAGATTTAGGCTTGTGACAAAAAAATACCTTATAGAAATAATATATATGATATTATTACTACCGAAGTTCGGCCTGTCGAAAATATGTATAATTGTAGCGTAAAACCAAGATAAATGCTTAAAAGATTATTTACCAAGGATATACTGTAAATAAGTTATATGCTCTTCGAATTCCTGTATGTTCATACATTTTTACAAACTCAGCATAGTAAAATTTGAGGAACGTTGATGATTGTCAGTGCTGGTATCAACAAGGAATGTATCAGTCTTGAAATAACACAGTAATTTCGAGCTCTGAAATGACGTTGGTCTATTGTCCAACACACGCGCAAAATGAGCCACACTGAGAAACAGAATACTCACTCGGGTTAATTGCATCGCCAGCGAGGGACAGGAGCAGAAGAAGCAGCGCGAAAACAGCGGCCATCTGAAACAGAACAGGCAATATGAGGGAAAAAACAGGTAAGCGAGAGACTTTTTGGTGAATGACTTCTGAACACTTTGATTACACTAGAACTAGTTACAATCATGACAAGGAAAATCATCGTGCAAAAATTGCGACAATCCTACATACACTGCATCTTTAAGAAAGAATCCGATCTTTGACGGAGAGAAATATATTTATGCATATAATTGTATAAAACTCTGATTCTCTTGGATGTGCACTTTTTAATATTGTACACACTACTCCAATACTTTCTGTCATTGCTAGAATAATTACGCAAAAACCTTATGGAAAGTGTAAGAAATAGATGAAGAAATTTCGGTTGGTATTCAATACTTGAAGGTGCTAAAAGTAGAATATAGAGATGCCATTCAGGTACGGCTTTGCTCCATTATGGAACATGGACAGTGGGGGTTGTGGCACCGGTTAGAGTCCGGCCTTGAGCAGTGGTGGTTTTAATTAAGAAAAAAGAGGACAGTGTAGAGATTCCGAGAAATGTGCCGTGTCTGGGATATACTGGCACTTATACCAGGAAGTTAAAATTTTAAACCATTCTCATAATATCGGACGTTAGACAAGGAAATTAGAAACAGGCTGAGAATGGGAGAGATTATTGTAAAGCGAACACCGTTCGTCCAATGGGCGTGTAACAGTACCATAAATCAAAGACAAATCACATGGAGAATAGGTTTCTAAGGCCGTATCTCAATTTACTCTTAATTTTACACCAGTTTGGTTAAGGTTTGCTCGAAGCACTCAGTTCCACAAAGTCAGAAACTACACTCATCTATAATTAGAATGTATAAAAAATTAGAAAGGAAAGCTGAGACCCGTTTCTTACTAACCATGTAACTGGCCTAGTAAACCAAAGAAAAGACGTATTTAAACGCTGCAGACTGTAGAAAGGAAGTACGCACTAACTCACTAAACACTTAATCTGTATCATACAACCACAATGTGAACAATAGCTTTGGAAAAAAAAAATAAGAAGAAGAAGAAGTATTTAATTTAATTTTGTGTGCAATAATGTATTTCTGTGATTTTAACAACTATAAGCCACAAGGATAATGTAGGAGGAGAACAATGTGAGTGAGGTGTAAGATAATTTAAGTTACGTCAGCAACACTGCCTTTAAGACTCAGGTTGCAGTTTACAGAGCACGGTGGGCGAATGGCTAATGCTCAGGTTCAAATACCCTTCCTCTCACCCAGATTTCAGTTTCCATTTACTTAACTAAATCACTCTACGTGAATTCCCACAGAAAGAATATGGCGAAATTCCTTCCCATTTTCTTAAGTGACGATCAAGCAGTGTAAAGAACAATAAAAGTCCGCTAATCCAAATTCCGATTATCCGAGCCGCCGGGTTAACCGAGACAAATGTTTGAAGTATGATAGGGATAGATAAATAGTTGAAAAAATAAATATGGTGTCAGGCAGTTAAACATATCAGGTGAATAGCTTTATGCACATTCCAGTGAAGTTTATAAATTTCAGAGAAAACTTACTGATGGTTTTTTAAAACTTTGAAACAGCTTTTTAATTGTGATGAAACAGGGCTCAATTTTAGAATGTTGCCTACAAAAACTTTGCCGTATTAATGTACAAAAAACAACTTTATTTCTTCACAAATTAGTTTTACACTACAAATAAATTGTATTATTTCAGTTTCAATATTTTTTTTAGATTCATTGTAACCTCTTTCCTTGACCTCCGGTTATCCGAGTTTTCGTTATCCGAGGTGGTCCCGGTCCCGTTTACCTCGGGTAATCGAATTTCTACTGTAGTTGATTTTTTTTTTTTTTTTTTTTTTTTTTTTTTTTAAATTAACGCCTCGTCGACGGCTAAGGTCATTAGAGGCAGGATGCGACCGGAGACAAGGAACGGGAAGGAATCCGGCCACGGCCTTTTTGAAGGAAGCATCCCGGCATTGGCCCGAAGTGATTTGGGGAAAACATGGGAAACCCAAACCTGGATACCCGGACTGGGATTCGAACACGCGTCCTCCCGAATGCGAGGCCAGAACGTTAACCGTTCACCCCCTCCCCCTCCACGCTCGGTAAAAGTAGTTGAAACGAAGGATAATTATTGGTGGACAGTTGAATACCACGATTACCATCGAACAGCTAAAGTAACTGACGCGATGGAAGTAAGTTCAAGTAATACTGAATAAATAAGAACTAAGTTAAACTGGGGCTAGAATAAATATATATTAAAGTGCTTGGAAGTGGTATTGGGTAATAGAGCAAACTGATACCATGTAAATGATTATGTGATGAAATATTTCTCGAAGAAACTAAAATAAAATATTGGTAGGGAGCCCAGCGTTTTTGGATAAAGGAGTCTGTTGAACAATAACAACAGTGAATATCGTTGTTTTAGTTGGGACAACCACGTAAAGCATTAATAATCGTATGACTAAAGTAATTAACTAAGTCTACAAGAAAAAATATTTCTGTATTTCCTATTCGATTTCAGGAACTTCTGTGAAGTAAAAATTCAGCGTAAACCAGCCAGTAAGTAGCTGTAATCTCTAAGTAAAATAATTCAAATAACAATTCCTAATATTCACTTCATTTTTAAACAAATTAACAGGTAAATGCTTCTGTGGTCTTAATGACCTCATCACAAGGTTTTTACTGGTTGCGAAATACGCCGCGTTAATCCAACCTCATAATCATTCCGCGTATATGGTAACTACTGTCTAACGTGGAATCCAAACCACGAAAGCGTTCTGGCACACTTTACATTGTACAGAATGGTGTGCGAAAGATGAAGGTTGCGTTAAGAACCTTTGTTCTGAGGGATAGCTTTGCTTGCAGCCGGAAAGCGACCCTTACTACTGCCCCTGAAACGTTTTTAATAGCAATGCTCATGACTCCTACTGTTCATAGAATATTTATACGAACAGAAAATACTATATATTGATGTTATGGCTCAAATCTATCCATACGTGTTAACAAATATACATAGCATGATAATAAGAGAATTCCACACGTAAGTCACTTTTCGCCCTTCATTCTTTTAGATTAGAAGCTCTGTTTGTGAGAAAATACGAAATATCCTACCATATGTCAACTGCTGGGAATTTCATAAGATCATACTGCGAACTGAGGCTGATTTTATAGCTTAGGTGCATCCAGGCAAGGTTTTACGTAGATTTTATTCGTAATTCAGCAAATTCCTATCTGAATATTACTTATTATCAAAGTGGCCATGAACCTTCAAAGTAAAATAGCATAAAAGTACGTCTGGAGGTCATTGTCTTTGCTTTACCTACTGATTGATACGTTTATTTACATTTTAGAATTATTTCTGTAAAAGATTTTTTATTTGATTTTCTGGTGTGAATGATTTATGACCCGTTGGTAACTGCCAGTCTAAAATCAGTCGCAAGCTTAGCGATGTTATCAATTTATGTATTTCCATCCCATCTCAAAGTCTTGTTGGAGCTGCAAAACGAATATATATCTGGCACGTCCGCCATTTCACGGCCGGAATCACTTTCAAAACATTATACTGCGTGATTCATCACAGGAATTCAGAACAGAAACGGTCACACTGATACTCGGATGGTTTAGATATTAGGACTCATTTCCACTGCCCCTAAGTCTCAGCTCTTCTAGGTAAGAGAGATAGTCGTATTTCACAATCCAAGTGAAATGTACCAATTACTACTTGTGGATGTACGTCTCACATCTTCATAGCATACGTTTTCCTAGAAACTCTACCCAACTCATACAAAAATAACACCCTTGTTGTTGTAATAGTTTAAATGTATGATCTTAGAACTGGCGCCTCAATTGACACCTCTACTGCAGTACGTTTCTGAAAACTGTGGCCACTAGAAGCCAATAACCATCTCGATTTCGAAATTCAATTAACTGCACATAGTACGGGTTTCTTGAGATCAGTGTGCTGACACTGATTGGCTCGAGTCGGCTTTCCGTCTTCTGAATAATAACTAAGTGTCGCCTCTTTCCAGTGGTTTCTGTTCGCTGATGCCCTGTGATGTGGCTGTTTTTCACGAATTGGTTGTGTGCTAAAATTGAATATTTAAAAAAAATAAGATTAATAAAAAGCTTCAACTTTGTGTCGATAATGTGGATATTGAGAAAATAGTTTTGTATTAACCAGCAAATAATTACCAAGGCGGTTGAAGACACGTTCTCGGGTTTTGCATCTGAATGGTATTAGAAGCAGGTTTTCTTGTTCGCAAAGTCTGCAAATAGTCTGTCGCTTATTCAGCTGTCTAAACGTTGTTTATGCTTGGGTGTCATAATCTCTTTTTTGGCAGATTCCTGTGTGGAATCCTGCACTATCACTAGTATTAAATATGCATTTAATCCATTCCGTGGGCTCTACACTATGTTGCTGACAAATAATACGACAAGAAAAATGTTGAACTCTTTAATCGCAGAAGCTGAAATAAGCTAGCCAAATGCTGTTAGTAGGAATATATTTATTGAAAAACAGTAAAAGAAGAGGACAGAACGAAATTTATGAAATTTTCACATTCAGAAAATCAAGGCTAAGACTCAGCTATAATGTATTCGGCTCTTCTTCTAGAGCTCTTATGACGTTAATAACTTCAGGTCAGATATCTTCATACAATCTCATCCACTGAGATTGATAGGAATTACCAACTATACTAGATGTATAACGATGAGGGCTAACTCTCTGTCAACGTCAGAGTTGTTGTTTACTATAATTCTTGTTCTAAATATTTTCGTGAATAAATATCGCGTTCTTTTCATTAAATGTTGTATAGGCTTAATGGACTCTATAATTCCTGTAATCAGTCTCGTATTATCGAAAAATAAAAAACTTTCAGGCGTAGCATCTGTTACCTGGCAAAACAAGAAAAAACACCACACCAATGAATTACTAGTCGTATACTGAAAAAACTATATGCAGATGTTGACGGTAGCCTAGCAGCTGACATTAGAATCTTGTCCTCTCCACATGTTGCACGATTTATTTCCTGAGACGGAAGAATGTGCCTGGATGTATGCCAGCCGCAGTCCAACACGATGGTGCCCGTCTAGCTTGACGTCAACCATGCTCGGTATTTGTAACTAGATTCATGAAATTGGCAGATCACAGCAACAACTTAAACTACGTTTTGAGGTTAGACTTTCAAGAAGCAATGAAATTCCATTAATGAGTTTCAAATTAGCAGCTACCAGCCTCCAGCACTTTGTTCCTAGTAAACAGGAAACAAAATTTTAACGTTACATAACAAAATTTTACCAGCTATTGATTGTGATCTACTGCTTGGCGTAGGATCAGAACAACTTAGTATTGGAAGTGTACTTCCCATTCGCAAAGCAAAATATTGCTGACATGAAAGTGAACTTAAGATATTTTACTGTAATACGAGTACAAAGATCAAAACGTATTAAGTGACTCTTCGGACATATTGGGCTATCAAATACAGCGGACAATTGAAACGAATTAGTATTAAGCATACAGAAAAAAGGTCATGATTCTCTAAATCGATATTTGAATTATTGTTATTACCAGAAGACCAATTATACATGGATAAAAAAGTATCTCCTGCCTTTTACTCTCACTTCTCTTATCTCACTCTATACGCAAGTAATCCCTGAAGATTTGTCTTGCAGACAAGTTTAATTCTTTTCGATTCCCCAAACTGAAACTCTGTTCACAGTATCAGAAATAAACGCTTGTAATTTACTCTCTTACCAATTGCTAAATCAACAATTTCTTTATGGTTCAACTCGCTACTGATACATATCCACTATAGGGAAGAGTCAACGTTTCGCCCTCATCCCAGAAAGAATTTAAATGTATACCGGTAGACAATTTCTAATAAGCTTTCTTATAGATTAAGACTGTTGTTTTTAATAATTTTCATTGCAAAATGTGTTTATACATACTACACACCACCCGATCCTCTCACTGAAATGAGAAAAATCAGGCCCCTTTATATTAAGGAAGAATTCATTAGGGCGCTAATGACCCCGCTGTCGACGCGCCCTAAAGCAACAACAACAACAACAACAAGAATTCATTTCTTTCTTATAGCCAGTCAGCAAACATTGAGTTTCTTATTATTTATCTCAAATCTACGAATTAATCTCAGCATAGGTAAAACGCAACATTCAACTGGTGGGATGAGTGGCAAAGCGCTGGACTCAAATTCGGGAGGACGCGGTTTGAATCCCCGTCCGGGCATTCAGATTTGGGTTTTCCATGGTTTCCCCAAATCACTCCAGGTGAATGCCGGGATGCTTCCAACAAAATTCAATAGCTGAATTCCTTCCTGTTACTTGCCGTTAATCCTTTCCTGGCTCTAATGACCTCGACGTCGAAGAGCCGTAAAGCCTAAGCAAAAAACGAAAACCGAGCGAGGTGGTGTAACGGATAGCGTTCTGGCCTCGCATTCGGGAGGACGACGGTTCGAATCCCCTCGGGGCATCTAGATTTGAGTTTTCCATGGTTACCCAAATCACTCCAGGCAAATGCCGGGATTCTTACTTAAAAAGGCCATGGCCGAATTCCTTCCCATTCCTTTCCCCCATCCTTTCCCGTCTCTAAAGACCTTGTTGTTGAGAGACATAAAGCAGTTAAAAAAAATAAAATAAAAGAAAAGAAAAGAAAATTACTCATATCATAGGACGTACTCAAACCTGCGATCCGTATAATGCGAAGCCAATTTGCTTGCACTTCGCTACCGAGCCAGGCGTGTGGCATATTTAATACACCGATCAAACTTGTTGTTACACTAACCACTGTACAGCTGACGCTAGTCAGTAACCAGCCTTTACATGACTATCGCCTGCAGTCTCCGGTCGTCTCCACAGATCTATCCGCTGATGTTGAATATGACCGGCTTTAATAATGAAAGCCTTAGATGTTTGGTAGACTTGTGCTAAATAAAATCTTTGTAATTACACCACTTTTTATAATATTTATAGTATTATAATATTTTATAATATTTACAAAATCGTCGACGGCTACGACAAGGATCGCTGAGGATTGTGACAGGTGAAATAGATAAGTCAATAAGAAATAAATTTTAATCCATAAATCAGAAACTGATGCGTTATTCACATAATTCTAGAAAGCCGTGTAATCAGGGTGGCCAATATGAGGATTTGTACTCGCGTCGATCATATCCGGTACGGAGACAACTTTATAATCCGTGGTAAACGGCAGCTTAAAAGAAACGTGTGTCTTGGCATGGCTCGTTTGTTACAGCGTAAGCAAGGTTAAAATTCCACTAATCATCTAATTCTAATTAAATTAGTTATTTCGGTATTTAGACTATGCAATGCTAATTCCACTTCACATTACAGTCGTGTTAAAGATATCTGACCATTTGCAATATAACTTTCAGGTTGTGTATAATGTTCTCGTGTCTCGCACTAGGGGATCGTTTTCAATGCGACGTTTCGAAGTCTATCTCCGATTTCGTCTTCGGACAGACTTTCAGGTTGTTTTCAAAACTCTTTAAGGAAAGCTTAATGTATTCAAATATTAAGCATAACATATAGAATAAATCAGAATGACGACAGGAGCTCGTCGTACCGTGTCTTGTGAATGGTCTGTGACGTTTTGACATAGCATTCCAGATTACGCAAGTTCGATTCCCGGCTTGGTCATCCAGAATTCACTTTATGTGGTTTCCAAAAACCTCTCTAGGTGAATTACAAAACATCATATTTCCAGAACCAAGACATTTTAATGATCGTTTCTAGAGTCTTAGGTGCTGAAAGATAGTTACTGTCTGTTGTATCTGTAAATTTCAGTGAGACATTCGCTAATTGGAGATGGAACATAGCTCCGCGAGGGACCAGAGACAAAGTTTTCCTTGTAGCCAACCGCCATAGCGAGACTGGGGTCAGTGCTTGACCACGTTCATGAAAGTCTCTGTTGATCATACACCAAATATGTTCCACGATGTTCCTGTGTGGAAGTGAAACGGCCATATCACTTCCCGAAATTTTCCAGAATTCTCCTCAAAGCAATCACGCAAATCCCGGATCATCTCAAAGTTATCTGTATACGGCTATGTGAAGCTCATAAAGCTATGAAAATCATCACCGTGAAGCTGAACATAGCTATCTTGCTATGGACCAGTTCAGTTTGATTGAAGTATTCACTTTTTATGTCCCACATCTATACGGAATCATCATCAGCTATCAGAATGCCTTACTGATAACTTGGATCTATGTCTTTGTAAAGTTCGAGTCAAATCTGAATCTAGCTATCGACTCATACCAACTGGAAACGTATCCCATCGGTCATCTAAGAGTCAAACGCATATGTTCGCATACCCTAGCGAGTGGATGACATAGTTGCAGTACTGTTAGTAGAAGAAGGACAGTCAGTTATTTGCTCATCAGTGTCAAATGTCCCTGGAGGGACCACACAGCCACGTCTCTGGTGCCTATTTCCTTGACTCTGCCAATCAGTTAACGCACTGTCGTTCGTGCATTGCCATGGTCGGACATTATATTTAGTCTCGATCATACCTTGCTGGTCACTTCGTTATCCCGTGTTAGAAATTACTAGCTAAACAACTGTTACAAAATTAATTGCCATAATGCATTCGTTAAGTTTGCTTTTCGTAGCATTTCCTAGTTAAAAATACATCGATAAACTTTAGAGATGAAACAGCGTGGAACTGCTTTTGAGTAACATGTTGCTAATGAGAGAAACATAAAAAGAAAATTTAAATTATACATGGTCTCTGCTCTAACCACGAAAGTCATTTCTCATTCCGGCCTAGGCTACATTTCAAATTAATTAAAAATTTCGAAATTGTTGTTGCTTCATCAAATTTTATACATTACGATATATTTGCTTTTTACGTATTTTGCTGACAACTCTCGTTAATAGTCTTTGTTCATGTTCGCTATACGTGAGTTATTAGATTGTATAAGGTAGACATCAGCCCAAATATGTTACCGAATAGAATATTCTGCCAATTCATTTCTTCGGATTTGTTCAAGTATTTAATAATCTTGAATCTGTATTAAGTTCTCTGGCCGTTACAGACACTTGTAACGATACCATCGAACTAACACAAATCGAGAGGAGTATCTGTGAGTGGGGATCTCTTTGACGGAGTCTAAACAATATGGCGACAGTCTACAGTTGGCGGCAATACCGTGTGGACCTAATGGCGGGAGTTGCAGACTGTTGAGGACAATACCGCGGGAACGATAATCTAAAAGTGTTTGTAACGGTGCAACTAACGTGTACTGTAATTTCAAGTATTATTCGGAGTGTTCAGTGTACGCGGACGAGGACAGTGCTCCGAACTTTCTAATTATTGTGATAGCGGCACGACATACTATTTTCACCTACTCGGTTCGAATCCTGCAAACTTTGGTGATAGAAGTTCAATTACACGGGTCACTGTAACTGGTGGATACTTCGGCGGTGTATTTTCGTGTTTCTCCAGATAATAAAGTTGTGTGTTGAATGCAAACTTTTGTGATTTGTGTGGTAGTAATTCCTACTCATTTTAGTAGTATAGCTGCCACCACGTGCTGCTTCAAGTGAATAGTTTTGTGAATAACTTTAATTCTTAGTATTAGTTGTGGAATCCCCACTGGCGACCGGACAAAATTGAACCTGTAGTAATAGGAACATTTAATTACGAACTTAAACACGCCGCATTAAATCGTTCCACTAGGACTCAGAATTATCGCTAATACGCGAGTTGCCTTGCACACTCTTACGAAAGATTATATTAATTTGATGCTTTCGAAGGAAACAGGAATTCTACGAATTTTGCCGAGTGAACTTTAAGGATCAAATACAAGTCAAGTTTGTATTTCAGTAAGTTAGAGTCTACGACCTTTGAAACAATTATATGATAGTGAGATCTTCCCTCTCCGTGTTAAATAACTACGTCTATTAATGCTTCTGAGTTCTTCAAGCTCAAGAGATTTTATTCAACCTTAGGGTGAAAGAGAGGTGAAGTTCTCATTTGGTTAGATCAGGTCAATCTTTGACGCTAAAAACTGGAACTATTCTAGTCCCGTGAGGATACGCAACAAACGGTCACTAGTTATTAATTTTTCCACAGGACATTCACGAGTCTAAGACAGCACAGACCCTCATCTGATTATTTACACTCTTTTGAAAGGACGCATGCACCATCGGTACATTTTCCTCCCTGCTTTCATGTCAGCGTATAACGCACTGCCTTACGCTGCTCTCTGTCTATCACCTAGTGCTGGATACAGCTGACGCCGCCCGCCCGACGCCATGTATTCCCGTATGCATCGCGTCGCTGATATCTGGCGCGTGAATTTCCGCCCCTCGCTGCCACTGATACGGCATTGTGGCGACAGATAATAGCGTTTCCGGTCGTTAGAGGTAATAAACTACACTAACACCCATCTTATCTGCCTATAAAGACAGCTTTAGAGGCAATGATGCGAGCTCTAAATTCTGCGTCTAATTAGCGAATCCAGTAACACAAATCATAAACAAGTCTTCTGTTTTGTTAACACCGGAGGGATCTAAATTTTTACTATCTAATAACCATCTCAGAGAAAATTAAATACATTATAAATATTTTAGGAAATACTTTCTTAAGGCAACAGTAGAGTGCATGTTATCTCCTTGATCATCTGGTTCTGATATGTTGTATAGTTTATCGCAGAGTGCTGTACGTTTAAAACGAGCCGGTATGTCATTACTTCGAAAATTTAATAGTTCATCCATCATTCTCCCCTTTTATTAAATATCTGTTTGACAATATCAATTATGCCGTTCATCTTAGAATATTTTCGACTCATCTATTAACATCAGAGATAGGTGAAGAGGATTGTATACATTTATTTGTGATCTTACAGCGAATTTCCAGTGTTTATTTACCTGGACGGTCACGAAAAAATTTCATAACCTTTCTCTGGTGAATGTTGACAGCATTTTTGAAGTGATAACTTCTATAGGTGCGTTAGGAGATGTTTGGATAGGGGTAAATCTATGAGTTCGCAACTTCCCGTCACCGTCACGCTATGACATGTTGCGCATATGATAAGCGCGTTGAACGCTCCTTGGATGGGTAACAACTTATGAGTTCGTATCGCCAACATGCTAATGTTAACAGTATATCTGTAGTTATAAGTGTGACAGCCATGAAAGTCTAGTTTATCTAATATATAAAAATGAATGTTTGTTTGTTTTTTGTTGTTTTTTACAACGTTCTTCATATTAACAAACAGTTTTTATCCAATTGTTATGGAACTTTGTATACATATACTTAAACAAATAGAAAAATAGTTTACGTTTGATTTACAAAAACCTAAACCCCCGTCACTTAATTTCTGTCAACGCTGTTCATACAAACCCACAGTTTTTATCCGTTTTTGATACTACCCAACATACTTATACTCCAAAACAAGGGGGTCTGGTAGCTTAGTGGTTAAAGCGCTTAATTCCGAAAGTTTCTCTCTCCGGTCGGGGGTTCAAATCCCGTGATGAGCTGAAAGTTTTAGGAGCTGTATTTGACTATATGAGCTACGCCTTGGTTCTGATTCCACGTAAGACTGTAGTCTCCTGAAGAAAGGAATTGGCTTTCCTGCCACTGACACAATTGATTGGTATTGTTAATCTTTGAGAAAATTCGACCAACCTTCCGGCTGTGCACTAGGTTAGATTTATAGTTATTGAAGTGAAAACATCTTTAGGCGGGTTGGGGGATTTTTGGGATGGGTAAAATCTTATGAGTTGGCGTCAGCGACATGCTAATGTTAACAGCATATCCGTGGTTAAGGTGTCTGACTGGCGAACGGTTTCACGTTAAACTGTAGGTTCTCTGTATGTGGTGGGACTATCGGGTTTGGTTAAGACGGCTAAGACAGGGGTGGAATGTGCATCCACTACAAACCCTGTCACCAGTTCATTACAACGGTAAGGAATTATTATTTAGTATATCTGTAGCTATAAGTATGACGGGATGCGAGTATGATATTCACAGTTTCAAGTTTTCACTTCTGTCGCCAGTCTCCAAACACTGCCAACAGTTTATTTATATATATACTAGCTGGTACCCACGACTTCGTTCGTGATTGTAAAGAATTCATATTGACAGCTATACACATATAACCACCATAGTGCACGATGGGAGACTCGATACTATTACCACACACAAATACCAGTCTTCTGCGCTATGTAGTTCCGACAGCAAAGTAAAATTTACGGATACACTCAAGTCTTTGGATGAAATACAAAAATATTCATGATCGACCAATTTCAAACACCATATCTCACACACCCCCACAGTTACCGAATTTCGGCCAACGTTGTGATCGATGGGAGACTCTGTGTTACTACCACACACAAAGGCCAGTGATCTGCGATTGATAGTTTTCACTTAAAAGTGATACACCGTGACACATGCGTCTTTGGCAGAAATATGAAATTGCCGCAGGTCGACCATTTTCATCCCCCATATCTTCCACACCCCCATAGCTACAGACATCTAACAACCATAGTGCACGACAACAGACACGATTCTACTACCACACATAAACACCAATGCTCCATGCTATGTAGTCGTGGCAGAAAAGTGAAATCTGCGGAGACACATGCCTTTCGTCGAAATACGAAAATATCCTTGGTCGGCCACTTACAACCACCATATCTCCCACACAACCACAGTTTCTGAAATTCGGCCGCTGTTGTGATCGAAAGGTGACTCTGTACTACTACTACACACAAACGCCAGTTATCTGTGATCTATAGTTTTCGCTGAAAAGTGATACACCATGACACTTTTGTCTTTGGCAGAAGTATGAAATTGCCACAGATCGACCACTTTCAACCCCCATTTCTCCCACACCCCCATAGCTACCGACATCTAACAACCATAGTGCACTACATGAGATACGATTCTACTACCAAACATAAACACCAATGCTCTATGCTATGTAGTTGTGGCAGAAAAGTGACATATGCGGAGACAGTCGAAATACGAAAATATCCTTGGTCGGCCACTTACAACCACCATATCTCCCACACAACCATAGTTTCTGAAATTCGGCCGCTGTTGTGATCGAAAGGTGACTCTGTGCTACTACTACACACAAACGCCAGTTATCTGTGGTCTATAGTTTTCGCTGAAAAGTGTTACACCATGACACTTTTGTCTTTGGCAGAAGTATGAAATTGCCACAGGTCGATCACTTTCAACCCCCATATCTCCCACACCCCCATAGCTACCGACATCTAACAACCATAGTGCACGACAGGAAAGACGATTCTACTACCACATACAAACACCAAAGGTCTGTGTTATGTAGTTGTGGCAGGAAAGAGAAGTATACGGAGATACGAATTTTTGGTCGAAATATGAAAACGCCCTGGACTGACCAACTTTAATCATTATATCTCCCACATCCCCACAGCTATCGGCATTCGGCCAACGTTGTGCATGACAGGAAACTCCATGCTACTTCCACCCACAAACATCAGTGATCTGTGCTAGGTAGTGGTGGCTGAAAAGTGAAATATAGGAAAAAACGCGTCTATTTTTATATATATATATAAGATATGCGTGCAAAGTTCCATCGAAATCTGATAAAAAGTGTGGGTTTGTGTAAAAATTAAGGGGCTGGAAGGGGGAAAGGGGGTGCGTTTTTGGAATCCAAATGTAGACAGTGTTTTTCTGTTTATTTTAAAGTATATGTATGCAAATTTCCGTACAAATCGGATAAAATCCGTAGGTTTTGTTAAGTTATGGGGAAGAGGAGGTGGTTTTTTGGAAATTTTATTTCTTAGGAACCACCCCGGATGCTCACTCGACAACTCACCAAAGTTTCACCATAATCGGAAGAACGGTTTAGGAGCGCATAGAGGACAAACAGATAGACAGACAGAGGGTGTAATTAAGGTGGTGGAAAGAGAGGAGAGGGATTGGGTTTTTGTGAAATTAATGTGTACAGTATTTCTCTCTCTTTTTTAAAGTATACGTGTACAAATTCTTATCTAAATCGGATAAAAATGTGGTTTGCCTAAATTATGGGGTAAAAACGTAATGGTGGTGGAAAGGGGGAGAGGGGATGAATATTCGGAAACCATACGTAGGGAGTATTTTTCTGTTTGTTTTAAAGTATAAGTGTACAAATTCTTATCTAAATTGGATAAAAAATTTGGTTTGCCTAAATTATGGGGTAAAAACGTAATGGGGGTGGAAAGGGGAAGAGGAGATGAATATTCGGAAATCATATGTTAGCAGTATTTTTCTGTTTGTTTTAAAGTATAAGTGTACAAATTCTTATCTAAATCGGATAAAAAAATTGGTTTGCCTAAATTATGGGGTAAAAACGTAAGGGGGGTGGAAAGGGGGAGAGGGGATGAATATTCGGAAATCATATGTTGCCAGTATTTTTCTGTTTGTTTTAAAGTATAAGTGTACAAATTCCTATCTAAATCCAATAAAAAATGTGGTTTTGCCTAAATTATGGGGTGTTATGGGGAATAGGGGCTGACTTTTTGGAAATTTTTTTTCACAGGAATCTTCGCAGACGCACACTCGAAAACTTTCCATAGTTTCATTGCAATCTGATAAATGGTATAGGAAACGTTTATATGGGAAAAAGAAAAGGGCTGTTTTAAGGGTTGGAAAAAGAAAAGGGCTGTTTTAAGGGTTTTTTCCGGCAATTATTCGAATTTTTCTTGCCGTAAAAACCATCCTTGAACTCCAACGAACATTTAAAAAAAAAATTGGCCAAATTGGTCCAGGCGTTGTTGAGTTATGCGCTTACCAACACATTTTGCGATTCATTTTTATATTATAGAAGATATAGTTCTCCCGAAGTGAGTTTCTTATCTTCTTAGCTGTTAGTGAAATGTGATATTTTTGAAGCGAGAATCGGAGACGAACCCAGATGATTACGGGAAACCCATTTTAAGGACAGCAAATAATCATAGGGCGGAATTTGATATCACATTAGGCCATACATTGTTTAGTATGGTGAAGCCCTTAAACACTTGATGACATTTGTGAATCCTTCTGTTCATTGAGTTGAATTATCCATTTAGTTACTGCCGACATTCTACATTGTGGTGTAGACTCTCCATTACCAACGGCTGGGTCAGATATTTTGTTACGTTTATTTGAGGCATGATTTGGATGCACAATTGGTTAAGTGTTTTAACATTCCGTGCTGTTAAGGCTCCATGTATTTGTGGTTTTTGGACCGATCTCATCCGAGCAAACCTTTAGTCTTAGTTGCCATGATCAATTGAGGTGGCTTGAAGGCTTTATTTGTTTTAAAGACTCCTAGTAACTAACCGGAGCATTTTTTTTCCTCCCTATTACTTTCGCCTGTACCAGTCGAAGGATGTTTAGGTAAATCAAATATAATATCAAGGTTCTGCCAAAATCCTCTATTCAGAATGCCCTCCATGGACAACTGCGATGATTCGATGCTAATCTAAATGGGGAATGTTGAGGCAATTAGAGGTTAGGACCAAAAAGTTACTAAGGATTTGAAAAATGCAGAGTAACCATTAGGGACAATGATTAAGGAATGGCTGAATGTAAATCGGAGAACTAGCTTCTCTACACAATTAGAAATGAGCAGACTAAGAAATTTGAAATTAATCCTGAAAATATTATGAAGGAACTAAGAAAGCTGAAAAAACATAAAGGCGCTGGTGTAGATAACATTACTACAGATGTCTTAAAGATAGCAGGATGTGACATTGTACCTTATCCTGAAACATTATATGAATGAGTATAAATACTTGCTGCTTACCAGGGGACTGGAAAAGAGCGATAGTAGTACCGGTACATAAAAGAGGGGTGAGAAATGTCAAAAATAATATGCCAATTAGTTTGAAATCAGTGGTAGGAAATTAATGGATAGACTGAAATGCAACTGCATCAGAAATGAATATGAAGGACGTAAGTGGTTTTCAAGTCGACAACATGGCTATAGTCTTGGATATTCAAGTGAATCTCAGTTAGTAGGCTATATGCAAGACATTTCTGATGAAATTGACAGGGTAGGTCAGATAGATAGTGTAGAACTAGATCTTTCAAAGGCTTTCAACTGCGTGATTCATAGAATGGTGCTAAATAAGGTAATACCATTGGAATTGAAGTAAAAGTGATTTCCTGGATAGAGGAATTCTCATAACATAGAAAGCAAAAAGTCAGGGTAGGAAATACAGAACCAAAAGAAATAGAAATGAAATTGGGAGTGTTAGAGTATAGTGTATTTGAACCACTGTTATTCGGTATTCTAATGAATTATTGTATTAGTAGTTAAGTTGTTTGCAAGGTGGTATAATTTTATATAGTAGTATCAGAACAGCTGCAGGATGATTTGTACAGGATATCTAGCTGAGTAAATCAACATGGGATGGAGATAAATGCAAGAAGAGTTAGCTTATTAGGTGCCTAGATAAAGAACTAAAGATTTATAATGGTTATAAGGAGGAGAAATAATTGCTTTTTGGGTACTTGAAATGTGAATACCTTGGTATAACATTTGATAACAAACTCAACTTTGTGAAACACATTGGTCAGCTGGTAGGAAAAGGTTTCAAAATCCTTGTTGGAGAGTGTGATGAGGAGAAGTACCAGAGAAGTAAGGGAATTGAGTTACAAAACTTTGATCATACCATTGCCTGCATAACCCAAAAGCAGGAGTTGGAAGAGGTGTAATGAAGGGCTGCTAGAAATATCTCTGTATTTATACACAGATAAAGGAGTTGAAATGGAATTCATTGGAGGTCAGGAGGAGGATGAAGAGAGTCGTGGAAATGAACAAGGCGTATTGGTGATGATGTGATGAGGCATGGAAAGATATTGGGGTAAGAAGTAGGCGTAGTTCTTGGAAGGGAAAAGATGACAATGACCACAAGCTGGTACTCGATTTCAGGCACAAGGTTGTAAGAAGATTTTCTTTTGTAGGTAAGAGTGGCAGAGATTGGAATATATTATCAAGAGAAATTATAAATAAATGACCAAAAACCCTGAAAGTATTTAATGTTTAAATTTGTAGAGGGCAAAAGTAGGCGGTACAGGAATGGGGGAGAATGTTTGTGTAGGGAAATTTCCACCGGAGCGTGCGCTCCATCACACTTATTTTAAATTAATTAACACTTTTGCAATAATTCTTTACGTCGGTAAACAGATTTATACCGTGTTGAAGACTATTTAATTACGCTTAAATGGTTTCGTAGTATCAGAAAAAAACGTCTGCAGTTAAAGTGGCTATACAGAAGATTTAATGTACTCCAATTTGAACTATTCGTACCGGTACCTAATATTATTTTACTTTACATTAATTGCAGTATCAGATAACAATTATCTTAGCAACACCTGTTGTTTTAAAGATAGAAGATATTTTAATCCCTCTGTTCATAGTTGTTTCAAGATGAATCTACTGGTAAATTTATAACAAACTGAGTTACGACTTACATATTTTTTGAATTAGTCAAATATTTCTTCATTCTCCTAGCGAGATCATTTGAGGAATTAAATGATAATTTAAGGACATATAACGACACAACAAAAATATTTAATACTGCAGTTGCCAAATGAAAATTTGTAGTAGTACAAATTTGGGAATAAATTATTATGAAAGTAATCAGTTCTCCTGTTTTCAAGAAGATTGTTACTCTGTCATAAAAACAAATAAATTTGCAGTATAATTTGAGAAAAATAAATTTCTCTGCAAAGAGTGATTTTAATAAGACTACCGAAATTTGATTTTTCGTTGTTTCTTGATTGCATCGCCAACCATAGGACTGGATCCTGAATGTTAGGCTATATTGCTTGGTAAACTGTTATCTTACTGACATAACAATAAGACGATAGTCACAGCACTTATTTTGCATACATTGCAGTGGTACGCAAAGATGGAACTCAATCTATTCCGTTTTGTGACCGGAAGAAACATATAAACAGATTACAGAAACTCTTCAAAATGTATGTAGTACCTTAGCATTAATTCTATGTACCAAAATTAATAACCATCACAAAGAAGATAGTAAAAAATTAATACAATTTTAATTGTAGTAACTAAACAAAGCGGAAATATTTCACTGGATCTTCTGTTTATGCTCGCTGTCAAACAATCTAACGACAGTGATTTATGACAATAACGCAAAAGTTCCGATATTATCTCATAGCAGCAGTTATTATTTCATACCAGGATGCAAAATTGCAACCAGAATTAAATTTTTGGAAGGGAGAAGTCGTAGGTATGAAGAATAAGATTGAGATGTCCCAGTCTGTAGATCTCATTATTTATCAGTAAAAAGAAATGTTGTTGTTAGATTCAGTAGTGTTATTACCATAATGTATTTAATTTACATAAGTTAATTTGATTTGATTTGAGTGCGGTTCTCGACCGACAAGGTTATCATGAGGAATGTTTAATATTATTACTTGTCATAGAAAGGATAATGGTTGTAACCTAGTGGACAGGCTAGTGAGTAATAAAGAATGTACTTTATTGAGGTCTGGTTGACGTTCAAAATAACAGACTTCCCTTGTGTTACCGAGTGTTTTGGGGCATTAATTTACTGAAGTGATGGAGAGCTTCTCGGATATAGTAGAGGTTTGTTTAAAACAATGGACACAGTGTTACATTGTGAGCTCCCCTGTGTGGATGTTCGACGAATGAAAGGTTTCTTTGAGAGCCCTAATCATAAAAATGTTCCAGCGGAGCTGTCAGACATTTCGCAGACGTCGCTGGCGAAGAAACATTCATTAACAATAAACTGTTTGTTCTTAAGAAGTGCAGCCCACAGAGACTATGGTTATATGGAGGGGGATGACCTACCAAGAAAATGAAGCTGGTGGTGGGGTTATCCCAGCCAATGGAATTCATTCTCGCTGGTTGCTGATATTTTTATGTTTTTTATTATATATTCGACCAATCGGGAGAGAGAAGAGGAACGAACTCCGCCCAAGGCGAGTCTACGAGGAAGGCAGAATGGACGGAGGACGGACACTTGATGTCGGACCGGCGGAGACTGGACGAGAGGGACTCTGGTTTCGGCGCGACCAGACAGCAGCGGGCGATCTGCGCTACCGAGACCACATTGCTGAGGTCCCGAGGGTGAGGACGAACGGCCGGCTGTCGAGAAGGAGAGACACCAGACGCCACTCCACCCTCGCTCAGCTGATGCGACTACCTGGGGTCGGCCCAAACACGACACAGCTCTGCCCGCCGCCGCGGTCGTCGACACAGCCCTCCTCGCGGGTCACCGACACGACGCATCGCAGGGCCTGCGCTGCTCAACATTACGGTAACGCAATCGTCTACAGAGACCACAACGAGCTCCAACAAAATTAAAGAACTGTAAATTCCAGTACCAAAGAGGGAACAACCATTTACCCATTCAAGTAATTGTTTCATCGAAATAACTTTGCTTTCTATGTATAAAATCAATAAAATCAGTATGTTTCTCATTAATAATTCATGTTTCACTTGTATTAATGTGAAGGACCGCCTCGGAAGAGAACCCCACCCACAATCATTTATTTTGTATTAATCAGTAAGCTGTTTATATAGTAGTTAATCCCAGACATACAGAGCGGGACACTACAAGATAAATACAGATTCCCGTTCAAAGAGATCGGATCGTTGCTACAAACATATCTTTCTTTAAAGGGCTGGGATGCTGAACAAGAAAAGGATGGAGAGAAGCGGACTGAGAATATAAAATAATGTTGAAAAAAGTATGTGTTATAGTGTGCGTTCTAGTACGAATATTAAAGAAACATTGCATAGACTGAAATGAGATGAAGTGCATATTTTTTATAAGCTGGGGCTTTGACTACTGTAGTAACGTCTAAGACAGATCGAAAAATTTGTGACTTATTACTGCGCGACTCGTGGCTTGCACCTCCAACTAATACCGCTTTTTTTGTGGAACTTAGTTTATTTTACAACCGTCAGAACATCAGACGGAGAAATTTCACCTTCAATACTTATTTATTAGTACCTATTCTACCTCAATCAATAAAGAAAAAAATTAGATCCTCTTTTTACCGATTTGTTTGCTTCATAGAGATTATTCGAGTAGAATAAAACTTTTCTTTTCGCCATAAAGTTACTGCAATGAACCCGATGCCATGCAAAACATTGTCTTTAGAAGATAGTGACATAGATTTAGGACTATTTTTAACTACCTTCTACTGATTCTACACAATTGTAATATATTTAAAAGCATTCATTAGTGCCAATTTTTAGTGGTCTCCAGGGGTAAATAACTAATTCATGTTTCATTGAAAACGAACAATACAAAATTAATTTACTGTTTACCGTAAACATGAAAACAATTTCTTAGGACGATAGAGTGTTTACATTCTGTATTGTGTATGTTACTGGCTGAGATACAAAAATATTTTAAGCAGAATTAATAGATTTATCTACTAAATGGAACTCAAATTAAATCCGATGAGCAACGATAGCGTGATTTATGAAATAAACTGTAAATTCATGGCACTTGTTCGTTAATTTTTATTCATTTTGTTCAAGAATGTTGACGACAGTGCAAAACCTTCAGGAGATTTCATAAAAGATTTAGTTCTTTATAGTGTTCGCCGATTATAATCAAAGCAAAAATGATGGCTAGTACCTCACTATTTGTGAAAATAATAATCCCCTTGTTTTTAATGGTAAGTGTGAATTACTTTAAATCAAAACCCATTTCCGATTCGTAAGATTGTAGCTACAACAACAGAAAACTCTATAAAGTGTAATTGATCCTCTATCCGATTGTAATATGTAATTATTAATTTCATTTTACTGTAACACGATTTTATGTTCTGTGATGAGTAATACGGTGCTGCAATTACAACAGTTTTTTAATTTATATAAAAAAAATCTGATCATAGTGCAGTTGTTATACTGCAAGAAAATTCGTATGCCTATTGTTTAATATTTATTACTAATCCTTAACATAGCCGTGTTGCCATATGCATGAGTACCGAACTTTGCAAACTGTCAGGCAAAATTTGGTTTTTGTAATATATTTTCTTATAAACCATAAGAGTAGACAAAGAATTGCTAGAATAACAATCCCAGAGTGCCAAAAAAATCCTGAAATAAAATTCTTGGCATTTTAAAATGGATTTATATTGGGTTATGAAAAAATACAATCGTCTGATTTAATCGTTTATAAATTCTAAATGAGTCTCAGATCAGATTTCAGAGAATGTGAAAACTAAATAAATTAGTAAAAATCCCTATAAGTCTGAGTGGTTCTCGGTAATAGATAATTTTGTGATGAATTTGTAGATCCTTTCAGAACAGTGAAAATAGTTCCCTCATTTGAATTACATTCCACAGTAAATGTATGACATTATTTGATGTAATTAATATGAATTTTTGAAATAAACTTAGTCCACAACCAGAATGTTGGTTGGATTCTCCCGAAGGAGGCATACTAAGCCATAGTGTCAGAGGTGGTCTCCTCTGGGACCTGCATCTTAACGTGGAATTCGAACAATGGAACGAGCTGGAGTAGCTCATATGCTTATTTCTGGCTCCAACGGGATTTTAACATGGGGATGGAACCTGAGTTTCTGAAAACAAGTGCCTTAATCACTAGGCTACCAGCCCACTCTGTGAACACACAAATTACTTTAAAATACTAATGTATCTGGCTATTTCCAGTCCATGTTACGTGTACGTATCAATAGAAAAACGTCGTTTCGATGGGATATCATTCCAGGTGGCAGGCAAAATCAATTTCAGAAGCTCCATCCCCCTTTTTTTTCAGTAATACAGTGTCACGAGTGGTGGGACAGCGAACGAAGCATCATTCACTTGCAAATTAAATGGAGCTAAAGTTGCACCACTATGATTATATGGGTACAGAAATACTCCACAAATAGGATGATATCGACAGGGCTGTGCACTGGATCACCAATAAATCCGTCGTCCAATTTAATTAGAACTTTCCTGGGCAATTCGACGATCAAGCTATATTTTCTTGACAATTCCAGTTTGCCACTGTCGAAAAGTGCACTGTTGATTAGTGGAAGAATCTAGTTTGATATTGTCATCAAGTTGTAGATTTGCGTTGAAATATCATATAGGGAGGGTTCTCATACTGCTGGACTTCAGAAGTGTTTGTGCTGTGCTGTGAAGAAACTTGATACAGGTGGAAAAGCAGAGTGGTGGAGCGTTATTTACCTGAAGCTATTAAGTATGTCTGGATCTCAGTAAACATATTTGATACTTGTCGCTCACAGCCTTAATCTGCTCATAATTGAATGTAATACCCTGATAATGATGAATATCCACTAGTCAATCTCGACTCTAAAATAGATAATTCAAATTGGTTCACCTGCAGTCCCGTCATCCACATTTTGACGCAACTGAGAGTTAATGAGATAAGTGTTAGAAATACTGCTCCACCAAATAACGTTCGTGGCTTGTAATACTCTATCAAGTATTAATAATTAATTGTTGAATCGTTAGTGAGAAGAATTAAGTAAATGAAAGGGATGCTCGATAGCTACATCCTACAGGTTGGGTTTCGTTGGATTACAGGAAAACCCACATTGAGTCATGCACCTCTTTAACGCACGCGTGGCTGTTTCTCAGCTTGGTAGCAGAGTTATAAGCCGTGCCGAGGAGTATAGCTGTTTGGGTAACGGCACTTGCTACTGTCATATCATAAGCGCACAACGGGGTGCCCGCAGGCTTGCCACCAGTTAACAAACCGCAGAGCTCCAAGCAGTCGAAACTACATCAGCAGCTCTCGCCACTACAGTTTTTCCTTCCAGATTATTAACATTGCTTTTAAATGACTCAGCAGACGTGATAGCCTGTACTTGTCACCATATGTTTCTTTTCATCATGCAGTCAGCACAGAAAATAAAATTAAAAATAGGGAAAATATCCTGTGAGCTACCGATCTGAGGACAGATTTTCAATAATTCGCCCAATCCGCCTGTATCAGGATTGTACATGCAGTTTAAGTTGAATCAGAGTCACGAAGTACAACCTCTTAAAATACTTGGCCTTACAACGTTTTGAAGCACTACAAATTCGAAATCAAGTCCCTCAGTACCAGTTCTCGCGAGCACACAGTTGTTCGGAATTTAAAGTATATGTAAACGACCGGTGCGGATTGTAGTGCTTGTATTTCTGTTACTGTAAGTGAGAGACATCCGTTGTTAGCATGCTAACCCTGCAAATATGTGAAAATTATTGGTTTTACTTTTGTTAGACAAGATCTAGTTAATCCTAAACTTTGAAAATATATTCTTTTAAACCTTCTAAGAAAAACCTTTAACGGACAGTTATCTTATAATTACTACCACAAAACTATAAGTATGCTATTCCCAAGATGGAATTCCAATTTACTATTTTTTAGCAGCAGGTAGATACGAAATGATATCGATGACAAACAGTATCATAGTCTCCCAATGACAGGAATCCACCACTTCCTTAGTTAAAAAAAGCGACATTTCTATGTGTAATTCAACATGTGATACACGTTGGAATCAATAGTTATCCTTATCTAATTACAACCAGATCGCTCAGTAGAATGTAATTTTGTAGTATTGTGCTAGGACGTTCTTATGCTTCACTTCTGTATAGAACGTCCATAAACTACGTGCCCCATTTTTGTCTCGTATGAACCCCCCCCCCCCCCTCCCACACACACACACACAACCTACGAAGCCTGACTTGGCTTTTGCCTTTATGCATCTCTCTTCCTCGCGTGGCACGTAACATTTTTCCCTATTGATTTCAGAAGATATTTTGTACTGTTTTCTCTTTTCAGATTATCGTAAATTACACACTGAAATAATTAAATGACATATATAAATACTCCCTTGCTGTTGTGTGCTCTTTACCTTTTTTAACTGTGACAAATAATATTGTTGAAAAGCTTCGTAGTTTGGATCCGAAACACCCCCTTCCCCTCCCCACGTTGCCCGACATGGCTTCCTACCCCCTCCCATCATAAACCGAGCCACGTGTTTACGTACGTTCTCTAAGTATGAGGAGCGAAAAGATTACAAATAGCGTCTGATGAATTAATTCTTGTCAAGACAAAATGTATTTAAAAATGGACCTCATAAACATTCACCAAATAATAATTTGTTTCATTCGCCCCTTCAACTCTACAACTCCAAAATATTCAGCTACTTTATATCCTGTGTTAGAATCTGTAGAATCAGCTGGCTAATATCCATAATGACACATCCAACTAACTGAATTACAAAAAAAAATAACAAAAAATATGAAGCCAGATCAGGTTTTATGACTCTTCATGAAGAAGTAAGTAGGACATTTTAGGAGCATCACATTCTTTAAATTAAAGGTTTTCTGCAGATATTATTAAATTACCCTTTCGATTTTTAGATTTTGATAGTTATTTGTAAGGGAATGATTAACTTTTTACCACTGTAGTGCAATCATTCAGCAACTGTTGTTTCTCCAAACAGTGGTATTTCTTAATTAACTTTTAAACGTCCTGAAAAACAAATAACGCTACCTGCGACTTGAATTCCAATTACAAACACCATTTTAAAAGCAATCGAGTATAAAAACTCGGTATAACAAACACAACTGTTACATTACTTAAGTAGAGTCATTAAATGACTATTTTGGGATCAAAAAATTGTTATTGAGAGAAGAAAATAAAAGTATGGCAGAAAAAGATTTACACGCCTGAATAAGCTGAATCATCAATCATTTAGCAGAAAAGACGATATGTCTGGAATCACCTTCTCTTTACAAACAAATGTATACCGGTATGCAGGTATAACTTGGGCACGTTAAATCTGTAACGTTATCAGATTATGATCATGATGAAGACAGAATTGAATATTCTCGATGTGTTGCTGATTATTCTGTAATCAGTAAATTATTCCTGTATATGTGTTTGATTTATCCTATTAACGTACTTGCGAACTAATTAATAAGTCAGAACGATTTAATTGTGTGCACTATAATAGTAGTAGGAACAGGAATTAACAGCTTGCTCTTTTCTAAATTTTGACTTTCTGGTTGTATTCGGCCTCCTGCTATGTTAGTTGATAGCTAAGAACCACTAGTGATCTACAATGAATTCATTTCTGTTTTATGTTTGTAGATCTTAGTTGGATAAGCTATTCTATTTAGAGATTCTTTGGACGCGTTTTAAAAGTCACTTGGTTTAATATGTTGAGTTATTAAATGATCAATTGTACAGATCATCAAATCTTCTACCACAGACCAGAAATGAGTTTTGAGGAGTATTTATGTAAAATTCCAGCGCAATCTCTGGACATACTAAAAAAATTTTGTGTGTTTTCCCTTATACCATCCACCAATGCTAATACCATTGGTGACTATGATCTTGATATTTAGCCGTAGTTAACACGATGCCACCAAAACGCTCTCGCCAGTCTGGAAGCTCGGAACTGCTCCTGATTTTTTTCGATAAATTAGACATGTATGAATGATTAAATCGTAAATTTTGCGGTGCTAGTCTAATTTACGACTTTCGCTGTAGTTGAACGTGACCTGTACCATCAATCAGGAATACGTATATCAATTAACTTGCCAATCGTGGCAAGAAATGCAGATAGGCTAGAGATAGAAATACTTGAACATATAAGAAACAATCAGAGATATAACATACACAAACCATTCTACATTTGCCGAGCATTTGTTAGACCATAATCATCCCTCTATCACAGACAGACATGGAAATACTACAAATTAACAGCCACAAAAACATCTGCTAACAGTTAAAGACAGCTACCTGATACAGAAAGCCATAGAAATTGGAAAAACAACATTGAACGAATTCATGAATTTAACAAATAAAATACTATTCAACACATTAAAAACAACCACTAAACGGGGAAACTAATACAGAAACTTTCATAATAATCGCAACGTCTGACGGAAACAGAGAGATAGCTTAACAGAAGATAAACACAGATGTAACAACACAAACAGAAACGAAACTAGGTTTGCACTACTGCGTTTAAAAACATAACAACACAGGTAAATATGTTGTGTTTAACATCCATTTGCCGCAACGAGTAAAGCAAAACACTTGGTAAAATATTCACCTGCAATATCAAAATCACAAGTCTGCAAAAGTGCTGACAAGTGCTACATGTATAAATAGGTCTGTAAAAGTGCTGCTCCTGACCGCCATGTGAAGACTATCACAATACCTGTAAGCATAGGTATATATATATATATATATATATATATATGTAATTGTAGTGATACACGTGTAAAATATACATTTACAGCCACTGAATATTCCACACAACATAAAGGCAAAACGAGTTTGTGGGGTAAAAAACATTCCCCAGGTTGATCCGTTTGTGGCAGCTGCGATTATTTCGGAGTGGGGCTGCGCAGGTAGCAATGAAAGGTCACAGCTAACACTGTTCTGTGCCGTCACAGCATTGTACAGATTGCTTTGGTCCCACAGCTAGCAGCGAAATCCTGTTACACATGTCTAACACCACTCGGCGTATGAATTCAGTTATCTTGTTGATAGAAGGAAAATCACTGCACCATTTAGAAGCGTATAACTTCGAACGTTGCTGTTAGCGATCAAGATCATATTACTCTACGATTTTCATTACTAATCTATAAATAAATTTTAAGAAATTTCTCTGAAAGTTATTCTGAAAGTAACAGTTGCAATGCTATAAAAAATATTAAATCATATTTTTTCAAAGTAATGTAAAGTTTCTCTAACACAATGAACTTCTCTTTTTCTTTACTTACCATAAATATTTTCATTGATACCAATAAATTGTATTTTTCAACTAAGAATTTGTTTTAAAAAATGCGTTAAAATTTTGTGACAGGCAACCTTGGAATTTTATTGAGATAAATTACCAAAGATAACGAAAGTGCCGGTGCCAGTATCCAGGGTATCAAAGACCAGTTACATCAGTTGTGGGCCAGCTTTTCTCAGGAGAGGAATCAACGGCTTTATGAAATCCTTACCAACCGAATCCGTGCATGCATACAGGATGGAAGGATTTCAACGTCATAACGATAATTGGGCTCATACCGCAAAGTTCTTCGTATATTTGGCTAGATTTTGTAATCACTGCAACAACATCACGTACCTTCTCAACACGGGAAGTTTCTTTTCGTTTCCTACTCCCGTTCTAGGTAACTCACTTCTTCTAGTCAGGCAGTGTAAATGATGACCTCCTTGGAGTAAATCTCTAAATGATTATCACTGAGGTGATATACAGGGTGATTATAATTAAAGTTTCAAATCGCTCTAAAAAACGAACCACTGATTAGAATGACGACAAACTTGAACGGCGTATTATTGCAGAAGGGGAAAAGAACATGAAAAAAAAAGTAGTTCCAAATTTTAGCCACAGATGGCGCTGTAAGCATCAGAATTTCGTCTACAAATGACTAATCGTAAAACATATTCCGTCAGATGGAAATGGGTTTCGTCTGTCTACAGAATTTTCCACGGCCAGTCACTGTCCACTTCCAAGCGAGCAAGAAATTCTAAAGTAAAACCCTCTGTTGCTGGCAGGTCAGAAGGAAACAACTCCTGAACATTGCAAATTTTGTACGAATAGCATTGCAGGATGTTTCGTAGAATGTTAAGCACCGTGCTCACAGGCCTGTCAAATGTTCGGGCAATTCTCCGTGCACTGCATGGTTGCACACCACCGCTCGACGCCTCCTGACCTGCTGTGGCCACTGCTTCCACTACCTCCGAATCACATCTTTTACTTCCTCTACCAGACTGCACATCAAAAGAACCTGAATTTTTTAATTTTTTCATCATTTTCACCAGACCCATGACAGTCATCAGCCCAACGCCTTTTTTCATACGCTTGAGGGTCCTGAACTTCTGCAGAGCTACCGGTGCAAATTCACCATTCATGTTCTTTCCCCCTTCTTTAATAATACGCCGTTCAATTTTGACGTAATTCTATTCAGTGGTTCGTTTTTTTAGAGCGTTTTGAAACTTAAACTTTAATTATAATCACCCTGTAAATTACCAGTAATCGCGGTCACATGCTGCAGATCTCGATGCTCCTCTTTGAACTGTTAAAACGCAATTCTGATGTTATTACCGCTCTTCATTGTACATTGATACAATTGAGGCAGTACAAAAATTTGTTTGGGTAATACTCAACACGCTACATTAAGTAGACAAAATATGAAACTGGAACTGTAAGCTACTTGCTACAGAGGCTCACGATCGGCGTTGGAGATGGTGCTCATGGCGACGACGGGTGGTGTCGGGGCCACTGTCTGCAGTGGACGAACGCAATCAGCAGCGGCACCGCTCGGACCCGGAATAATTTGGCCGGCAGGTAGGGACCGCGGAGTCGTCGAGGGAGTTTTCGGTTACGCTTCCACGCTACCAATTCTGTTTACTCTGCTGTCGCGATGGAAATTGTCTTTCACGCTCCAAAGGAAAAGAAGAGCGTGTGGGTTATTGAGCGGACGTAGTGAGGCCCGCCAGGGGAAATGAATTTTAGATTCGACTGCTGTTTACGGATTGCCTACATCAAAAAAAGTCACGAAGTATGCCATTTCAGTTCTGTATGCGGAAGTCAGACTATACATGAAATAAATTCTTTCTGATCTCGGCGATCCAATAGCGTCGGATGTTTGATTGATGCAGGAGATATGTTTGCCTACAATCAAGAAGCGTTAACAACAATAATAATAATAAAAAAAATGAAATAGTCATCCGATTCTGGAACCTTGAAGCTCTCAGTCGGACTCATTCAAATCCTGCACACATAGTTAGGCTGACCAGCTTAGTTAATCCTTGTTAGTGTTTTACATTTGTGTTGATGACTGTGATTTATATTTTTAAGCTTAATGTGTGGTTTTCTACTGTATGTATAAACAAGTATTTAGACTTTGTTTTGTCTGAAATAAAACAGTTTGTTATTTTCATTAGTATAAAGCATAAAAATATCAATAATCTACTAGAAATACAACAAATATAATAAACAAATAATTGTTAATATCTGTCTTCTGCTTCGATAATATCGATTTAAAAATTGTAGAATGTAGATGTAACTTCGTAAATCCTAAATATCTATAAACTGTTTCACTCTTAAAATATAATAGTTTCGTATTTACTTATTTCAAAAAATATTAAAATAGCAATTTCTTAGTAAAACAAAGGAGTATTTCATTAAAATATTTTAACTGCTTATTAAATACTATAACTTGAGTGAGAAGTACAGCTCTTATTCAAATAAATAAAAACGTTAAAAATTTAGTATAAACTTTATAAGACCACTTTATCAAATAAATTTAAGGTTCGTTTAGAAGGTGCTAAAAGTATTCGGGAAAAATCATGACTGGAATGTGTGGTGCCTATCGCAGGTACGTTGCGAAGGGATTGGGCTGTAGTTGGTGTAAGAAGTGGTTTCATTGGGCATGTAGGGACGAGGAAACGTGGGAAATAAATGAGGCTCTTCCATGGTTTTGTTCACTTTGTCTTAGGGACGAAAGGATGAGGGAGATGGGCGAAACGATGAGGGCGTTGCGTGAAAGGATCAGGGTTCTGGAGGTTTGTCTTGTGGAGGCTCAGCCTGTGGAGGCGTGGCCTGTGGTACCTCGGCCTGCGGAGGCTCAGCCTGTGGGGGCTGAGCTTGTCGAGACTCATGCTATAGAGGCAGAAAGTAGAGATAGTGGGTTGGAGGAAGTTGAGAACGACGGTTGGGAGCTGGTAATAGGTCGTAGGAGAAATATGGTTAATAGAATGAAAAAGCTTTCCTTACTTTGAGGTTTATGAGTAATATACGTTTTTAAATGGAAGGGTTACCAGCCCTTCGCACAACCCCGTCCTGGAGGGCCAGGGTTTTATTTCAGGGTTTTCCTTCCCTTAGACAGAGTGGAAAAATAAAATTGAATAAAATATGATAAGTAAAAGGATTCTAACTCTAAGATTGAAAGTATAGAGAAGCAACGCAACCTTGATCGCAATATATGCCCCAGAAGAAAACAAACGAGAAGAATCTGAACAATTTTATGAAAAGCTTCAAGTTTTGATAGAAAAAATTTATAAAAGTGATTTACTAATACTGGCTGGCGATTTTAATGCTCGCGTAGGAAATAGTCCAATTCCAGAGGTAATGGGGAACAAAGGCGAATACACATTAAATGAAAATGGGAAACTAGTGAGAGAATTTTCGTCTTTAAACCAGTTAAAGATTACAAATACATTCTTTACAAAAAAATATATCCCCAAATTTACATGGACGGCAAGAGGACAAAGGTCTATCATTGATTACGTAATGGTTAATAAAAAATTAGGTCCAGATGTAGTAGACATCAGTGTACGTAGAGGTAGTGATATGTATACGGATCACTATCTCGTTATATCAAAAATAAGAATACTTGCTAAATGGAGGAAACAAGAGTCATGGGATAGATTAATCAGTTCACTAGAAGATGATGTCCATGGTAGACAAGAGATGGCTTATAAACTTATGAAACATCTTAACAAAGATGAAAAGGAAAGTGCTATCATAGATGTAATTGAAGATGAGGCATGGATAAAGCACTACAAAAAATTATGTTACAATAGTGATTATAAAGAGAAGAAAATAAAATAGGAATTGACCATGTGATACTAAAGAAATTGATCTTATAGACATAGAGGAGGTTGATGCAGCACTAAGATCTTTTAAAAATAGAAGATCTCCTGGACTAGATACACTTAATTTCGAATTGATTAAGTATGGGTGAATGATTTTGAAATTTAGAAATTTACACTTAATTAATATGTGTTGGAAAAAGAGAAACATCCCAGAAGAATGAAGGAAAGCCAAAGTTATTTCACTGTTTAAGAAAGGAGATATGCATTCATGTGATAACTATCGAGGAATTAGTTTATTAAATACGGACTACAAAATATATGCAAAAAATAATAAATAACAGACTCAAAGTAATAGCAGATGCTCTCCAATTAGAAGAACAAGGTGGGTTTAGGAAAGGAAGATCCTGCATAGATAATATATTTGGCCTTAAAGAACTAATGGTAAAGAGAAGAGAATTTAAAGACTTTCATTGTTTTTATAGATTATGAAACGGCGTTCGATAAAGTAAATAGACAAAAACTATGGGAAATAATTCAAAGAAATGAATATCCAGAACATTTAATACAAGTTATTCAAGATATGTATAGAGGGACACAAAGTGTAATAGACCTAGGAAACAAACTTACAGAAGAAATAGCGATTAACCAAGGAGTGCAGCTAGGCTGTAGCCTGTCTCCAACACTCTTCAATATATATATATAGATGACTTAGTTAGGAAATGGAAAGAAAATGTCCATCCTGGTATAAAAATAAGCAACAATACTTATATAAACAACATGTTGTTTGCAGATGACCAACTTATCCTCCAGGAAAATGAAGATGGACTTCAAAAATCAATTCATATACTAAACATTATTAGCAAAGATTACAATCGGTAGTTGTCTCGTGCAAAAAAAAAAGTTATGGCATGACAAGGGGAATATCCTATCAGAGTTAAAATAGTGGTTGACAATCAGCCAATAGAACAAGTCTCCAGCTTTAGTTATCTCGGATGTGAATTATCTTTTAATGAGGATAACGAGGTGATGAAGAAACTTCAGCGATTTCAGTATATATGTAGAACAATTCGACGAACACTGAAAGATAAAGAACGAGAGGAGACGCAACTTAAGTTTTATAAAACAATGGCAATACCGACTCTGCTATATGGCAGTGAAACATAGGTAAATAAAACACAATACAAAAACAAAATTCATCTGTAATGAAGTTTTTAAGGTCATTAAAAGGATATTCTCTAAATGGTAGAATTAGGAATGATGAAATGAGGGAACAACTGAATATCTCCCCGCTAAATGACAGAATTACCCAAAAAAGGGGTAATTGGAAGAACCACGTTCTATGGATGGGACATGATAGGTTTCCTAAGTTTGCCCGGAGTACCATGCCACAGGCAGAAGGGAAGACCCAGGAAGAGATGGTCGGAAGAATGATGTTGGAACAGGCTTTTGGCCTATCCATGAAGAGGAAGTAAGTAAGTAAATAAGGATGAAAAAGCCAGACACTTTAGAAACTGTAGGGTAAAATAGGTTTGACATGTCGTCAGAGTCAGGAAGAGAAGAGTCTCATGTAGATGTAGGAGTAGGTAAGATGCAGCAGGCCTTTACGAATAAGGGTGTGCAAGGTAAGAATAGGCAAAAATTGTTCTACTGCTAGGTAGTAGCCATGGGAGAGGTGTAGGCCCTCTTCTGCAGGATCAGTTAGGTACAGGTTACCAGGTCACAAGCTTTTTCAAACCTAGTGCAACATTAGGTCAGCTGATAGATGATATAGGTTCACTTTGTAGGAGTTTCACTAAGGACGATAGAGTAGTGATAGTGGGAGGTACGGGAATAGTATTGATAGAAACGCGAGTATAGAGAATGACCTGAGAAAGGTGGTAAAGGAGGCGCAGCATACCAGGGTGGAATTCATGCAGGTCCTAAGTCACCATGACCGGCCACAGTTGAACTCTGCTGTGAGGTGGGTAAATGTTGAAACGGAAGTGATGTTTTGGAAAGACGTTAGTTCCGTTTTGGAGATTGTGAATGTGAACACCATTGATAGGTGGGGTTTCACTAGGCGTGACCTACACCTAAATAGAAGGGGCAAAGGGGTGCTTTCGGAGTTGTTAGCTAAAGCAGCCATTTCCAGTGATGATGGGGTCAGGACTGTGCCCTTTTTAGGATAGGGGCTGCTGGTAAAGGGATGGAAATAGATGATAAAAGTGATACTGATTGTAGATCCATGATGGGGAAACTCACAGATTTTAAAGAAATAGATGAAGTTGCTGAAACAATAACTGACTGCGGTAAAACTGGAAGGAGGAGGTTAATGCTGAAATATAAAGCCAGTAATAAGGGTGTTACTGGTTAGCTGTAGAAGTATAATGAACAAAGTAATGGAATTTGCAAACTTAATAGAGATACACGAACCACAAGTAATAATTGGGGTATAGAGTTGGTAAAAAGAAGTAATAGACTGTGAGGTTTTTCCCGATGGGTACAGACTCTACCGCAGAGAGGAGCAATTGGTGGAGAAGTTTTCATACTATTTAGCAAAAACTACCGCAGTTCACTGGTATTCATAGATCAGGACCATGAGTTAGTTGGGGTAGATTTCTTGGGTAATAAAAAAGAAAAACCAGGGTGTTAACTGCTTACGGCAATGGAAGAATGGCAGATGAAGATGAGGCTCTAGGTGAGAAATTAAATTCAAACTCAGTTTTCAGAGGTGAGAATAGAAAGGTATTTTTGGAGAGGATTTAAATTTACCAGGTGTTAACTGGGTAGAAAATAAGATTAATAACACAAGGGAACAGAGATTTGCAAATACCCTAATAAGGGAAGGTGCATTTACACAAGTGGTTGAGCTGAACATTAGGACACAAAATATTTTGGATACATTCCTAATAAAGCCCGATGATAACCTTGTATTCAGTAAACCAGCAGTTCGAGGAGATAAAAAAGGGGGAAAAAATGTATTCCAAAACACAAAATAAAGCAAAGTAGAGAACGTGTGTACTATAATAGGGAGGTGAGGAGGTTCAAGATGTTGGTAAGATGAGAAAATAACATAGTTAAGAAACAGCAGGGTAGTGGGGAATATTTAAAAAAAATAAACAAGGACTTAATAATAGCTAAGATGGTGGCTAAAGATGGGTTTATGAAGAGTATTGTCAGTGCAGGAGGACCACTGACTGATGCATCTAGTAATTTCTATGGCTATATCAGGAAACTGAGGGGAAGGGAGGGTGTAGAGACGCTTATAGATAAGGCTGGAGAAGAAGTTACTGAGGATTTAAAAAGGCAAAGATTTTAAGTAACTAGTTTAGTGAGAGCATTAGTGACAATGAATGAGAAACGGGAGGGTCTAATTCGGAGAACGAGCTTAACAATACGATTAGAAATGAAGATACAAAAAATTTGAAATTCATCCTGAGGAAATCATGAAGGAAATAAGCAAGCTGAAAAAACATAAATGGACTGGTGTAGATAATATTACTACAGATATCTTAAAGATAGCCGGATTTGACATTGTACCTTATCTTGAAATATTATTTAAATTGAGTCTGGTTACTTGATGCTTATCACAGGACTGGAAAAGTGCGATAGTAGTACCGGTACATAAAGGAGGGTTGAGAAATAGAGTCGAAAATTACAGGCCAATCAGTTTGACTTCAGTGGTAGGTAAAGTAATGGAAAGATTGATATGCAACCACATCAGAAATGTATGTGAGGAACGTAAGTGGTTTTCAAGTAGGCAACATGGGTTCAGACAAGGATATTCATGCGAATATCAGTTGTTGGGATATATGCAAGATACTTCAGATGAAATGGACAAGGGAGGCCAAATTAATAGTGTAGCACTTGATCTTTGAAAGGACTTAGACAGAGTGAGCCATAAAATTGTAGTAAATAAATTAAAAACTATTGTAGTGAGTGATTTACTGGGTAGAAGAATTTTTAAAAGGTAGAAAACATAAAATTAGGATTGGAAATGCAAGTGGAAGTGGAAGTAAAAATGGGAGTGCCACAGCGTAGCGTTCTGGGACCATTGCTATTCATTATTCTAATGTATAATTGTGTTGATTGTTTACTATCAGAAACAATAAATTTGAGAAGATATAATGCTGCATAAAAGGATCAAAAAGGTAGATGACTGTAAACAGCTGCAGGGTGATCTGGACAGGATATATTGTTGGTTTGGTAAACTTAGGATGAACATAAATGCAAAGAAGAGTTAGCTTATTAGATACACAAATAAAAAGCTAAAGCTTGATTACGATTATTGCGGAAAGAATTGCTTGTTAAATACTTGAAATGTAAACATCTTGGCATTACATTTGATATCAAGCTTAACTGGATAGGACACATTCGTCAGGTAGTAGGAAAAGGTTTCAAAATTATGCACTTGTTGGAGAGAGTGGTAAGGGGAAGTACGAGAGATATAAAGGAATTGGGTTACTAAAGTTTGGTCACACCATTTTTTGAATATGGTTGTGTAATATGGGACCCACATTTTGCGTATCAAATACAAGAGTTGGAGAGGGTGCAAAGAAGGACTGCTAGATTTGTTTCTGGAAATTATCACAGAATGCAATCAGTAACAGATATAATAAAAGAGCTGGAATGGGATTCATTGGAAGACAGGAGGAGGGTGAAGACGGTCATGGGAGTTTACAAGTCGTATATTGGTGTAAGAATTAAAAGTAATACATGGAAGGGAAAAGATGACCATTATCACAAGCTGGCACTCGAATTCAGGCACAAGATCCTCTTTTTTGGGTAAGGGGTGTCAGAGATTGGAATATGTTGAGCCTCCGCAGCCGTAGCAGCAGTAGCCAACTTTTGTGTGTGATTTAAATTGTGCTAGTTTTTGTCGTTATGTTTTAATATTTCCTGTTTAGGTAGTTTGCCAGTCAGTTGAGGCTCCGCAGCCGTAGCAGCAGTAGCCACGAGCCTTAGCAGCCGTTAGTAGCGGTCGCCGATTTTTGTGTATTCATTTGTAGTCCCGTTTTTGTCTATTTCAGGTGACATGGCTTGTGCAAAGTGTTCTGGTAGGCGTCTGGTTCTCGAGGAGATTCTTAATACTATGGCGTCTCTTCAAACGCAGCTATGAAGCATCCTAGACGAGGAGCGGCAGTTCGTCGAAGAAATTCCGCAGCCAACTGTAGCGGAACCAGCAAGTTTGGATTTTCAGGTTCCAGTTGCAGAAAACGTCTGGCATCGTGTGGATCGGAGAAAGGCGTCGAAATTCCGAATTAGCCGAAGGGAAAATGATACCTTGCCACTAAGTAACGCGTTTTCTGTGTTGCAGGAGGCTGTAGATTCAAGCGCGAATGGCCCAGAAGAGCAGCAGGGAAGATTTACTCGCAGACCCCGAGCTTTGCCAGATAAAGGTTTACTGGTCATTGGCAGCTCCAACGTGCGACGGCTGGAGAATCCGCTACGGGAATTAGCCACGAATAACGTTTCAGATGCTCATACTAACGTTCATTCCGTTTCTCTTTCAGGAGCAACCGTACCACGTGTCATGGAGGCCATTCCAAAAGCGATTAGGGAATCGAACTGCCGTCAGTTAAGAGTAGCAACGCACGTCGGCACTAATGACTCGTGTCGTGTTTCTGTTCCAGATATAGTTAAATCCATGGACAAGTTGGGCCGAAAGGCGCATGAAGCCGCCCGGGAAAATTCAGTTTCATTGCAGTTCTCAATTTGTAGTGTGGTGCCGCGTGTTGATTGTGGGGATGCTGTGTGGTGGAAGATCTTTAATTTAAATAGTAATTTGCAGGAGCTGTGTCGCAAAAACAACTGGGGCTTCGTCGACCTTCATCCGATGATAGCTGCCAGCTGGGACGCATTTGACAGGTCGGGCGTCCACTACACACCTAGAATGGCGTCCAAGGTGGCTGCTAAAATATGGAACCGTCTTGATATGAATTATTTTTTAGGAACAGCGTGAGGCCCGAGGATCCTTCATTTCATCGAAGAGGATGTGCTGATAACATAGAAGCTGGTCCCGGTAGTCATGGCGCGAATAATGTTAATATTACAGCTCCAATTACTTCACCCGTTTACCGTCAGAGTGCTAGTATGAAAAAATGCTATTTTAGACTCCACAAATAACAATACGAAGCAGTTAAGGATAATGGTACTAAATTGTTGGAGTATTAGAGGGAAAGTAGCGGATTTTCACGCCTCAGTTGCGACTAATGATGTCGATATAATACTAGGAACCGAGAGCTGGTTGACGCCTGAAGTTGAATCTAGTGAAGTATTTGGCCTTCATTTCAATGATTTTCGAAGGACAGAACTGTCTCAATGGGCGGTGGTGTGTTCGTGGCCGTAAGTAAAACCGTTAATTGCTCTGTCGTAACTGAAACGGAAAATTTTTGCGAGTTAATATGGGTCATGGTAAAAATTGGCAAAAATTTAAAGTTCATACTCGGGTCATTTTATCGACCTCTGGATTCTGATTTGGCTAACGCGGAATACTTCAGAGAGTCGCTTAATAACATTTACAAAAAATGTCAAGGACATATATTGATCGTTGGTGGTGACTTTAACCTACCGTCGGTTAGGTGGGACACATACACGTTCAGGTTGGGTGGAAGAGATAGGTTAGTAACTGAAACGTTCCTAGAATCATTTGCAGAAAGATCTCTTGAACAGATGGTCGAAGAGCCAACGCGGTGCGACAAAGATTCCTCGTCCATTCTGGATCTTTTTCTAATTAGCAATCCTGATATTGTAGATAAAGTTTGTATAGAAGACGGTATAAGTGATCACAAGGCGGTTGTGGTAACGTTAAACTCTAGTCCGAGTCTGAAGCATGACAAAGAGAAACTCGTTTTTTGCTTCGATAAGGCAAACGATGCGGATATGGTTGATCACTTTGCGAAGAATTTTGAAACGTACACGCTAAATACAAATGTTGAGGGTCTTTGGTTTAATTTGAAAGATCTCATATGGACCGGTTTAAACCAGTTTGTTCCTAAGAAGTGTATTAAGGTCAGTAATAACTTCCCTTTGTTCAATAGGGAAGTGAAACGTTTGCTCAGGAGGCAAAGATGTTTACATGCCGCGGTGAAAAAATCGGGGGACTCATCTAATCGTGCTAAATTAGTCCAGTTGCGTGGGAAGTGCGTAAGGCAATGCGCGATGCGTTTAAAGAATTCCAAGCCAGGAATTTACCCGAAGATCTGATTACTAATCCAAAAAAGTTCTGGTCGTATATCAAAGTAATAATAAGCTCTCGTAAGGTTATGCCGTCGCTGATTAAAGAAAATGGTGAATTATCAGAAACAAGCGTAGAGAAAGCAGAAATTTTGAATGATATATTTAAAAAGGCTTTCACGATAGAAAACTCAGAGGAGATACCGATATTTAACAGTCGTACCGAAAAAATTATGAATGATCTCGCTCTTGATGTCGAGGGAATAACTAAACTGCTTATGAATGTAAAAACCAATAAGGCTCCCGGACCAGACGGTATTCCTACAGATTCTACTCAAGATACGCAAAGGAAATTGCACCGTATTTAATGAAATTGTATACCGTCTCTCTGGATCAAGGAAAAATACCAGCCGAATGGAAGACCGCTATCGTAACTCCAGTGTTTAAAAATGGGAATGTTAATGATCCTCAGAATTATAGTCCCATCTCGTTAACTTCAATATTTTGCAGGATTTTAGAACATATCATCTATTCAAATGTCATGCGGTTCTTGGATGAAGGTGAGCTTTTAAATCCAAATCAACATGGATTCAGAAAAGGCCGATGCTGCGAAACACAACTTCACGACTTGTGCCGAATTATAGATGAGCAATCCCGGGTTGATTTGGTTCTATTAGACTTTAAAAAGCTTTCGACACTGTGCCTCACACTAGGTTACTTAGGAAACTTCGCGGTTACGGCATATCTAGACAAATATGCGACTGGGTTGCAGACTTCCTGAAGGGCAGAACACAGTGTGTAGTTCTCAACGGTGAGCGTTCATCACTTACTGAAGTGGGGTCTGGAGTTCCCCAGGGAAGCTTGTTAGGGCCTCTGTTGTTTCTCATATACATCAATGATCTATGTGGCATAATAGGGCAGATGAAAAGATTATTTGCCGATGATGCTTTTATTTATCGCGAAATCAAAACCCAGGAAGACTGCGCTTTGTTACAAGACGATATTATGAAAATAATTGCGTGGTATAAAGATTGGCAGTTGGAGTTAAACGCTAAAAAGTGCCAAGTCATGCGTGTAAGTAAAAAGGTGACACCATTTAACTATGAACATACAATTAATGGCACTGTCATTAGAACGGTAGATTCTGCTAAATACCTAGGGGTAACAATTCGTAATAATTTGTCGTGGAATGAGCATATCGAGAATGTAATGGGAAAAGCAAATCGTATGCTCTGATTTCTAGGTCGTAATTTAAATCAATGCACTCAGGAAGTTAAATCGATTGTATACAAGTCACTAGTACGTCCTCACTTAGAGTATTGTTGTTCTGTATGGGGTCCCCATCAAAAGGGGTTAATGGAGGCTTTAGAGAAGGTCCAAAGAAGAGCCGCCCGATTCGTGACAGGTATATAAGTTGGAGTGAAAGCGTAAGTGCGATGTTGAAGGAGTTAGGTTAGGAAGACCTGGAACACCGAAGGCGTTGCTCTCGACGGAAGCTAACTGAAAAATTAACGACAGAGACGTATTTCGGAATGACAGCCAGCAAATATTGCTACCAGCAATATTCATATCTGGAAACGACCGCGAAAATAAGATAAGAGAAATCAGGGCCAGAACCGATTCATTTCTGTACTCATTTTTCCCACGAGCGATTAGGGAATGGAATAGAAAGGATTTACCGGGCGAGTAAACTTAAAATCCGACAGGAGTAGCTATCGATAAAGCACTCCAGCCATCCTGATCTGGGTTTTCCATGGTTTTCCCAGAACACTCCTCCTGCCATATCCCTTATAACCCTTCCAAACCATAACCCTTTTCGATAGGCGCAATGAACCCTCCGCCACACACTTTTAGTGAATCGCGGAATAATAATAATAATAATGTTACCAAGAGAAATGATGAATCATTTACCAAAAACGTTGAAAGAATTTAAAGATAAAATTTGTGGAGGGAAGATATAGGTGGGTGCAGGAATGGGATAAGATGGGTATGTAAGGAAATTGCCACTGGGGCGTGCGCTGCATTGCAATTTAGTTAAATATTGTTATGAATCAATGGAGAGGATGAAATTCCGTGCCCATTCAGTACCAAGTATACAATTTGTGGCCTGTGTTTTTCACTTGTGTGATTTTCTTCGTTGTACGGATTGCAAATTATTTTTCACACGAGTTTCAGTTATATTTTTATCTTCTTATATGGATCTCTTCTTCAAATATAATTTAATTGTTTAGTTCCTGCATTAGAGAGTTGTGTCTTACAATATAAGTAACAGAGTTATTGCCTATACACATGTATTCTCACTGCAGGTTTTAATGAGATTGATAAACTTAGCCCATGGAAGAAAAGAGATCCAAATGATCCCTCGGTCGTTAAACAAACTCTGGCTCGTTGTCAGTCGTGGCGAAATTTTTCAAAAGCTTCAAAAACTGTTGAGCTCATAGTAAATGAAGACAAAATTTAGCTATCAAATCACTTCATTACCAGCATCCTTCGTTTGGAAAGACTGAAGTGATTGTATTACATTTTCACAGGTAAATTAAGAAGTGTATCAAGCGATTAACCGCAGTCCTAAGCAGTGCGTTGAACGTTGAAAAAACGACCTACATCCTACGCTTTTAATTACAATACAGCAGAAATATGTATAAACAACCTGACGATAACTTGAAAGAAAGCGTAAGTTAACTAATTTATATGTCCAAAGTAAGACACAAGTACTAAGATAATGACGGTTGTGATCCTTCCAATCCAGATTCAAACAGGAGTCCATCATAGGAAAACATACCATTTTTTCGATTAAAATTACATATTCATGAAAGAGAGGTCCATTTCTAGATCCAACTGCAGCCAGTAAAAAAAAAAAAAAATGATGTGTAATGAAGGGGAAGGAATAATTTCATGGTCTTTTGAGATGACCAGCACGACATTCACATGAAAAAATTTTGGGTAACCATAATAAACGATATATGGACAGCCGGACTTGAAATAGAACCCATAGATCCATATCTCGAACAAATCACAAAGAAAGCAAAAGGATCCTGACTGGGCGTCGAATCACGCAATCAGTAAGAAATTCCGGTAACCAGTTACAGGATAGCATAAATATTTACCCCATGAAAACAGTACTCATTAACGTTAATATTGACAACCAGCACAGCTGGGTCTAACCGCTTTGAAATATTCTTATGGAAAATCATAATCTTTTCTGGTAAATGGATCCTACAGTTTAAGTGAAATCTTATGTTAATGTTAAGCCGAATACAGCAGTGTGCGTTACATGGTTTAGTGCCGATATTTCATCGAAATTCCATTCCCGTGTATCGAGCCGCTGACCGAATATAATAACCTCTAAATGAATTAGTTTAATGATGTTTAAAACGCGTGACATAAACGTCGATATTTCTTAGAAATCGCATCGCTGTAAATCGAACCTGTGACTCGTGGGAGATTAACGCTCTATATATGCAAAAATTAACCACCCTGAAACTTGGGTGACGAAAGCATGGTCGTAGCATGTGTGTATTCACCAATCAGCTCTCGATGCCTGTGATTTCCTAATTGTTACGGCGTATCAATTCACTTGTTGATACTACTTATAGACAAGCACAAACATTCATTTCGTAGCCAAAACTCTCCGCAGTGTGTATGGAACGGGAGTGTAGGACACTATTATTGTTGGCGATTAATTCGATGGTTGGGATTGTAAAATTTGGTGGACCCCTTCGTGTTTTTCGAAAGAGTGAATCCGAATGGGCCGCACCAGTCTTCACCATGTCCCTTCCAGTTCAGCAAAGACCACCCCGTTGGCTCAATTGGTTGCGGTGCCGTGATTGTGTCCGTCGTTGACACGGGGTTGCTGGTATGAGTCCTGGTGGTGAAGAAATATTTTAGCGCTTGGATGGCTGAGTAGGAGAGATGGTGATGCAAAATTCCTAAACACGAGATTGAGCACCAAAGTCCTGGGTTAAATCCCACACCTCTCTGCAGTACGTATGGAATGAGGACATAGGTGATTCGTCCGCCAGATGCTAACGTTAACCTGGGCGGCATTTGGTGTCTTTCGGAAGAGCAGATCTAATTGGGACAGCATGGTATTTCATCTCTCATCCACAACACAAACAATACTGTACAATGAACACACACAATATCATAGTCACCTCTGAACACTGTCACACTATGGAAACAACTTGAAACCACCTCCCCAGTTCATCTTGCCAGACGATGCCATGTTAAACGCCTACCCCTAAGCCCATACACGGGCAAGGCATTCCTAAAGAAGAAGTTCAGCAAAATTAATTTTTACTTAATGAACTAAGTACAGTACTGATTCAATTTACCGTCCAATATAAATGGAAAGGTTTTCGATAATGTAATGTTTGAATTCAAACTGAGAGAGTAAATTTTTGTAACAAGTTCTGGATGAATGTGTAATAACAATTTAAAAAGAACCAATAAACTTAGGTTTGCTATGTTTACCATCAAAATAACATTTATCGGGAGTTTGTAGGACAATATTTTAAGCACATCTTATGTTCTACCGTCTCACTTTATGGTTTCTCGAAGAAATTTTTCACAAGAACAAAAGTATTTAATTCCCAAAAACGCACTCTATGAGATCAATGTGTATCCTGATAAAGTACAATACTTTCTGTGATTTACAGTTGAAAAAATACTAAACATTTCAGACTTAATAATGGTGTTCCTAGCCCCAGCCAGAAGACTGAATATCAGAAAAACGGATGTTGCAACTCACATTCAGTTGCACATGGACAAGGGTAAAGTAATTTACATATTTTACATTTAGTATACTCACATTGAAATATTTACACAAATACAGGACTTTTTTATCAGTCTTAATCCCACACCGCAAGCGTTTTCTAATCATAACAACATTCATTGTTAAGAAAAAATCTGTTTTAGACTGTATAAACCAAATAGGACTGAGAAAATAACGCATCTTTGCTTGGCAGACGGGGAGTACAATAAATTATAATTACTAAAATAGTTAATCGTCCTTCCTAGATTATGTGAATGACGTAATAATTACAAATAGAAGTTGCGTGTGTACAAATATAAAATGTGGTTGCATTCATACTACTAACTTGTTATTATAAGTTTCAAAAATATCATAATGCATTTCTACACATATGTGCGAGTGTTTTTACTATCCATTAAACAGAATACACCAGTTTTATTCTACTTCATTCGATGATTTCAAGTATTCAGAGAGTTGACTGTTATCCTGGTAATAACATATTTCTAGCTATTAAAATCAGTCTAAAATAAAATGCTATGAGTAAACTATTTCTTTATCACGGTCTATACGAAGTTTCGTTATCTTCTCCCCGAGTATTTCGAGCTTTTGAATGAAATTAACTCTGCTCAACACAAAACGTTTGAAAAAAGTAGCTTAGCTAAAAAAAATTGTTTATCACGACAAGAAACGAATTTTACGTGTATTATGCCATTTTTTTGAGCCTTATGTCCTGGATGACAGAATTTTTTTTCCTTCCTATCTTGTGGCAACCTCTTCATCTCTACATATCCCTTCCAACCCAGGTTCTCAATTATCTGCTTCATCTATTCTAATCTCTGTTCCTTCCACCAGCAAATTAACCTATGCAGCATGTCTCAAAATATGACCTACCCGCCTGTCTCTTCGTTCTGTAAGCTTCTTCCACAAATCATTTCCTCACCCATCATTTCAAGAACTCGTTCATTTCTTATTTTGTCTGTCCACTTAATTTTCAGCATTCTTCTGTAGCACCAAATTTCATGACAGAATTATAAAACAAAATACCAAAACATATATTAGGTATTATCCTTGTGTATGTGCATTCACGCGTCGTCAGTGTTTAGGTTCTCAGAGGCAGGAAAGGAATGGAAAAGGAATTTGACTATCCCAGCATTCGCCTGGAGCTATTTAGAAGAATCATGGAAAATTGAAATCTTGGCAGGCGGAAGGGGATTCAAACACGTGTCCTCCCAAATGCCTATTCAGAGCCTTACTGAGGTACTTATTATATACAACTGATAGAATAGATAATTTAATGTAATTCAAATTACAGCAAGTAAGTTGAAGTTCGCCAAAACTCGCGGTAATCTGTACAATGCATTCTATGCCTCAGTTTTTCTCAGAACTATCTCAGAAGACTTACATTACTTTACATTGATACGCTGCGATGTTTGAAAGTGGAATACCATATCCTTTCAATATTTATTTTCAAATGTTGATTTTCTGTTCGGTTGTAATGTCATTATTTACTTTGTTTTATTTTGTTAAAACTCCTTGACGATTGGGAAATGGAGATCCCGCCTGCTAAGGCCATGTAATTAATTGCTTGTTATTCAAAGTTGTGGCTCATTATAACTTTTAATGAGAAACCTTTGATCGACACGTAGGATAAGGATAAGGAGACATAGGATTCTCTGCTATAAAGAGAAGAAGTATTTGGGTGTATAGATATAAAATAAACTTCGGAATCTAAACAGGAATTAAAAGTTGTGACTAAATATCTGGTATCCCCAGCAGATCATTGCGAGATAATGCTTAATTAATGTACAGCACATGTTTCTTTTCAGTAATATTTTATTTTGGCTAGTGGTATACAATTTAAAATTAGAAAGAGATTCCGGCCGATGCATAAAACTTGCCAGTTATAAACAAGTACTCGTATTCCCACATCCTCGTCTAATCTCAAAAATTAGGTACAGTATTTTACATGTTAGCCAAAAACATTTAATCTCTTATTTACTCCATCCTCGTCTTCTCTCACTGTGTTTCTCGTCCAACTTTAACTATCTCTTTGTGTGGTTATGTGTGTGTTGTGCGTGCGTAGGAGAGATGGAGACGTAGAAAGAGGAATAATAATTAGGAAGGAGAAACATAAACATACTATTTTCCGTGTGGACCCATTCAGCTCTCGATACTGTAAATGCGGGGTGAGAATTTTACTCGGTGTTTGTAACAAGTGAAAAACGGATCCTAAACAGAATTAACTATTCTGCCATTATTTTGGCTCGACCTGTGTGTCTGCTGACCAAAATCCCCCTGGATAAACGAATAGCAACATACCAAACTAAATTGAGAGCTTAGTAGTATTGGAGGGATTTAAATGTTCTCGTGAAACTCTCTAAGGCATGTAACATGGTGCGCGTTGCAAACTTTATTCGGATTGTTGTTAGTGTAAAATAAGTGACTAATGTTTTGAAACCGAGAGTACATGCGTTGCTGGTTATCTCCTGTCATAGAATCAGTGCAAAATGTCATGGTGACTATTGCAAGGAATTTTAGCTATTAATATATGACCACAAAAAATTAAAAGTATACGAATCCCATTCTGTAACCGAACTGCAACTGCCATTAAAAAAAAATAAAAAAAAAAATGGTAGATTGCAAAATGATAAACCGGATTAAAGTGAAACCCCAGAGCTGTGTCAGTTGAACTAGTGAATGGCAGAAGAGACAGTGGTGGGAAACGATCATGACCTTGTTATAGGGCTGTGTTGTAAATAATGCTAATGTTTGTATATTTTTCTTATTAATTAGCGAATGAAGGGCAAGAAGAAAGCTGACTGGCAGAGAAGCTCGCTTAGAGGGCTGATGTGTTGCTTGGGAAGAGGCAGAGAAGACGAGAGTAGAACAAGGCTGCCCAACCAATATGGAAGATGGGCCACAATTTCGATTCTAAGTTAGACTGCGAGCCACATAATATTTGCCTGTTGAAATAGAGGATATTTAAATATAACAGAGATAGAAGTAACACAGTTTAATTATAATCAAAAAGTAAAAACCATTAATGAGACCTTTGCAAACGTTTTTTTTTTTTAATTATAATCAAAACGTAAAAGACTGAGACATTTGCAGAGACTTTTGAGCTAGCTTTTTGAAAGCCTTGGTGCAGATCACGAATGCTGACAGTCCATGGAGCCATTACGATTGCGGTAACTTGGAGAAGAGATGCTATGTACGCAGCAGAAAACTCGTTGTTTGGGCGACAAAAGCTGGAATTTACTGGCTACCTGACCACACTGCACGACTGTGGTAATATACACATCAGAAGTAAAGTGGCTTACCCACTGAAACAGTTCAATACGCACACAACGCATGGGATTTGGAATTTGGTTTTAATTTATACAATGCTTTGAATGCGTTTCAGTCAAAGTTAATGTGTTCCATTTTCATGCTAAATAAATTAAAATGTATTTGTTTGTTTATTTGTTTATTTATTTTGCATTCGATGCTACATGACATTTAGAGAACCTTATGAAATGCAACTCAAACAACAATTATATTACAGTTGAACTACGTTTTTAATGTATACATTGTTATGCGAAAGTGCCTCATCTGGCAGGTGAAAAGGCCACAGCGTCAATATCTCTTCTACAACTTGACATCAGGCCAGCACCTTCGAATTTAGATATTCTAGGTTTTCAGGGAAGTCACGAAGGCCTCACCGCAGTCACAGAGCGGCGAATCTGCCCATCCCTATGTGTGCAGAGCAGAAACAGTTCTCCCCGTGGTACACCAAGTAGAATTTAATTTACTCCAAATATACAGCGGCAGGTTGAACCCTTGAAGTTTCAAGCAGGGATTACCAATTTGTACGATGCCCTTTGACAGATGCTCATTCTGCTGTACAGCTCTCTGTAGAGCTGAAGGAGTTAGATGTTAGATTCACAGCAGTTTTCCAGGTAGGGTGGCGTTTTGTACTGTCGAATATCTACGTGGATAGGATGTGCCTCGTTGTTCAGAATCATCGCCCATAGTTGGGTAAGGATCTTTTGCCTTGTGGTGTGAGGTGGCGGGAGGTTATTGAAATACCGACAGGCACTGTGCAGGTGTAGATAGGAGCGTGCCAGTTGTAATGCGCATGGTTTGGCGAAGATGGAGGCCCATCATCTGGCTGTGAGAGCTATTGAGTCACACACTATAATAATATTCGGCTGTGGAGTAAACCAAGGCGCCAAGGCTGTTGTTCTTAGTGAATAAAATGTATCACATCATTAAAGTCATGTTAGAACAATTAATAAATATGTTCCCTCTTGAGCTACGCTGTGGTTATTTGTATTACCAATTTAATAAATCCTAATAATGATTATTACAATCCAGTTTCGAAAAATGTCATGCTGATTAAAATTAAAGTAACAAATTGACGATTAAAATATTAAACCACACAAGTGAAACATTTCAATGCAAATTGGTAGAGTTGGATTGGACACACGCTTCATTCCACCGGTATGCACGACGTAAGGGTGAATAGGTGCGTATGTTTGCGACCGTAAGGTTATCGTAGAGTGGAGTAAACGACCAGACCAGTCAGTAACAAAATTTGCAGTGCAATTTTACACAACTCTCCCTTTTGCGGAGTACATTCTCTGCATAGTTTTCTGAGCACGCGCTCAGCTTTTATTACAGGACACTGAAAATAATGGTTGTCAGGTTGAGCGCAATGCAATTCTTTTTGTTTTAGTTCACATACCACTCGCTGTGGTTTTTTTTAACTGTTGCCGACCCCGCACTTTTTAACCGATAAAGCGGACGTGTTCAGCATAGAGATGGACTGTAAAGAACATTACTGCTTCCATAATGCGTTTAGTTCATATTTGATAGGCCTTCCTCTTTGCGACTTACGGACTCCTGTACATAAAAAAAATCAGAGGCAGCCTTATTTGTGGCGTATATAATCCTGTGCATTGGAACATGGCTAAAGGGATATATAGTTACAGCGGTCCCTGGTTGAAATGAACAGTATTTCCTAGTGTATCTTCAAACTTTATTAGTGCTTTTAGGTGGGTATCCACAGTCACCTATCTGAACACTCAAACGATCCGCACTTACTGCTCAAAAAATAAACACGTTACTAAAAAAGACATCTTCAGGAAATATTATTAGATTAGACCCATCCTTAATGAACCGTATGTCGAAAGGACTAAGTATCCGAAAACATAAAGAAATAACAGCACCATCACATTTAGCATACTTATTCGATGAGATAAACAATGTATATAGCTCATTGTAATGAAGACAAGACCACCCTGACAATTAGTTCGGCCCCGAGTGACAGAGTCTCCAACTGCCGCTCATTTCTTCTCAGTCGCGTCTGGACGTAATGTTTAACGCTGAATCCGAACCACGGAGCACTCACCGGGTAGTTCACATACACGAATTAGAATTCATGTTAATATCAGTAAAAATTCCAGGACTGTTTAAATAAACTCCAGAATAAACTCTCAACGTTCAGTTTCTGTTCAGAAAAGTTAAAAAAGAAAATCTAACTTATTTCGTAACCCGAAAGAGGCATACTAAGTCAATGTGTCAGAGGTAGGATGGTCAGTTTCTTTCCTGTGTGATCTATTTTTCAACGTGATATCTGAACCACCGAAGGATCTAGCGTAGCTCATATGATAAAACACAACTATTAAAAATGCCTGCGTCCACCGGTATTTGAACCCGGGGCCGGAGTAGCAAACGTTTAAAAGCAAGCACCTTTTGGGCTATCAGACAGCTCTAAGAATAGTTAGTAACATCAAATTAAATAATTTATATCTGAAGAGAGGAGTTAGATTTGTCCATGTAAATTAGCGTACAATATACTCAGTAACTGGAGTGTTGAATCGAGCTGGACCGGGAGCAGCTGTTAGTTGGACGGCGAAGAGAACAGTAAATATTTATATGGTAATACGTTGACGAAGAGACAAGGATGGCTGAAGATTTTGTAGTGGTATGTGGTAAGGTGAAGATATGTGTTACTGTAAATAAGCATTTTGTTTGGAAGAAAGCCATAGACCACAACAGCCTCCATACTATTCTACCAGAATGTAGTTAGAAACTCAACTTTCCTTCGAGTTACTGTAAACTTCAGATAAACTTATCCAGAAAGGACACTTCTCTGAAATAAGTATACCGACAATTTTGCATTAAGAATTGGCCTAAATATGTCTTATATTAATAAATAAAAGCCCTTACTCGAAACATAAACCATTATTCGTATGGCTTTTATACACCTCCGAGGATCCATACCACTTAACAAATTCTGGATTGATAATACAATGTTTTAACTAAACTGTTAATCTGAAAATGATTTTGTGTTATACAAAAAATAATAAATACTTTATGCAACATACTGAACATATTTTGTAGGTTGAACAAGAGGTAAAACAAATGCCCATAGTCCTATAACTTGACAAAAAAAATTCATTTGTTCGAATCTTGAGATTATGTTGCCAGTACGGAGGTGACTGATTTACCGGATCTATAAATCAATCTCGCGTTATGTACTTGGACAATATCAAGAATTAAACGTGTGTTATCACGAAACTTGGAAATTTAGCTCGTGGATAAAACTTTGTACCAGTAACGAAGATTTTTTTTTTTTGAAGCTGATAAATGTAGGATAATCCCTTCGCAGTTCAAATAGCTTTCCAAATCAAAAAAATCCCATTCAGTATGTACAGGGTGTTACAAAAAGGTACGGCCAAACTTTCAGGAAACATTCCTCACACACAAACAAAGAAAATATGTTATGTGGACATGTGTCCGGAAACGCTTACTTTACATGTTAGAGCTCATTTTAGTTTCGTTAGTATGTATTGTACTTCCTCGATTCACCGCTCGTATTGTGGACGGCTGTGATACAATACGCCATTCTCCAGGGCTGCATCAGCGCATCAGGGATTCCATGCGACGGAGGGTGGATGCATGTATCCTCGCTAACGGAGGACATTTTGAACATTTCCTGTAACAAAGTGTTTGAAGTCACGCTGGTACGTTCTGTTGCTGTGTGTTTCCATTCCATGTTTAATGTGATTTGAAGAGAAGTAATAAAATGAGCTCTAACATGGAAAGTAAGCGTTTCCGGACACATGTCCACATAACATATTTTCTTTGTTGTGTGTGAGGAATGTTTCCTGAAAGTTTTGCCGTACCTTTTGTAACATCCTGTAGATATTTCAAAGCTATTTTTCTCGTAACAGTTACGGAGAGAGATAGGAATACATGGCAGTTACCCTCGGTACTTTGTCCAATCTCTCAGGGATTCTTTAAAAGGCCCCTACTATTGTTCAGGGAACAGATGAGTGTGCAATAGGACCCTAATATTCTTAAAGATCTTCACAGGATCTAAAATTTGGCATAGAGACGTTGGCGTATGTTCATTTCCTCTTAACTTTTACTATAAACGTACGCGGATATTTTTTGTAGGATCTGGGTCAAAATCACTGCCTGGCCTGTTCGTCAGCTACTTTTCCAAGAGACAACAAGACAGGTGTAAAGGAGAGCTGTCATGTTGAAAAATGATCTATCCTGCAGAACAAAAGCTGGCTAACAGATGATAACATTCACCAGAATGGGCACGCAAGCTGCGGTGTTTAGTCAAAAAACCAGTTCTCGGTACACACTTCAATCTGAGACAGTAATCCACTTCTGTTTCTGTCGTATGGTAAGCAGCGCGTTTTCACTTCTGTGGTAGACTGTCACATCTGCTGCAGTTTCAGTGTTGAAACGACGTGGAAATGAAGGTTAAGGTCAAATCAGATTATATGCTATCTTTGGCATCTGTTGATATAGATTGGTCATTAGAATTCTTCATTTTTACAATAGTTCTTTCTTCTTGCCTTCTTCATAACCATGTTCATGGCTCTGACACTAGAGAAATAGAAACATCTGTCGTCATGAAGAGATCCTAACCGACATCAGATAAGTGCCTAATTTCAACTAACAATCGCAAGTCGACGGTCTAAAAGGCGTTCGCTTTTGGAAATAACTAGCATACTTATTTCCTTGTGCTGCGAGACCTGGATAATATCGTTACTATCTTTAATCGTACCCGAAAATAGAACACACCTTCCGTCATTAGTATCCTGATTATGACAGCTGATATTAAATTTTGAAAATGTTTAACTATATATCACGAAGAATATCAGTTTTGATGAATTTACACCGTGGAATCAACGTTTTCATAAATTTATTTTGCACAGCAAAAGTTAGTAAAAGAGCAGATCTATAAATAATTACGATAAGACTATTTTGATGGATACACCCTCCTGATTATTTGGAATGTTTTAAGCGAAACAAAAAAAAGTATTCAAGTTTTGACGACTAAACTGTATTACGAACATAGCTTCCAATTTCATTTAGATGTTAACAGATCTTTCTTCCTATTTCCGGTTCTCTGTTTTTGGGTACATGAGAATACAATTGTAAATCATTGTAAATTATTTTCTCCGTTTTGGACACAATTCCCGCTAGCCACATAGTGGGTGTAATTTTTTAATGTGATAGTTCGATTAGTATCATATTTACGCAAGATAACATTTTTTGGATTTTCAGATGTCGATTGCTGAACTGATTAAATTTTGTGACTTTACTTTGTGTTCTGAGAACCATATTTCGACTCTTTGGTTTTATACCTTGAAGTGTAGCTATCTAATCGGTTTCTACTTTGGGTTCTTAAACAGTCGTGGTCGGAAATAAGTGATTGATTCGCATGTATGGTTAATTATTTGTGGTTAATTGAAGTTGTCATATTATCGTTTAAATATTGCTAGAGTAAATTCAATATTTATTATCAATAATACAAAACATTCGTTAAAACTGAATCCTCAGAACATAGGAAAATTTTATTTATTATTACAGAACGTTGCTGCAATTTTTCAGCTAATCTTCGGAGGGCAATCTTATGATGGTTGCTGGGGCAGATTTACATGGCTGAATACGTACGTAGTTCATGTTGCTGTTTCACCGGTCAATTAACGTGTTCCACCTTCTACCCCCGCGAACAACGACGAACCGGGATCATCACGGACGATGACGCCCGTAGCCGCTGCTAATTTTCATGCCTGGTACGTGACTAGCCACCGGTACTTGTCATGGGTACTTGGCAGGATGAAAAACAGGACGTGATATTCTTTTCACTTCAAAAGATTCAGAATGTAAGTTTTGTTTCTTCTCCGCCAGCATGTAGGATAGCGGTTGATTGACAACCCAACAAACGAGCATTCATTTTTTTTAAATACATGGATCACTCACAAAAAAAATTTAGTGAAACATTTCAGATGGCTGATAGTAATCTTCTATCACTAGTAGAGCAACATGCAATTTAGGGATCTTTCCGGTGATGCCACTCACCTCGCTATTCCAAGTCGATTAGCAGTTGGTCGCTACCGCTCTGCTGCATAAATACTGGCGAACAATCAGAACAACGAATCGGTAGGTGTTCAGGAAAATACTCAGTCGGAGAAGAGGGTTCATCACGCGAGCCATTTTTCGATTTGCAGTTTTTAATTGTCCGTTCTTTGCCTACGCTCGCACTTAGTATCAATCAGAAATTCGTTTCATTGTTCCAGTACATCATGCTCTTAATTTTAGTAGATAAGGAATCAGTTTAGGTGATTTTTACGAGTTACTACTAACAGTAAAAAGTTAATATCAGATTTCGTATCCAAAAGAACTACTTTTTGGAATAAATAATTCTATTCGAACTTCATAACTGTGGTAGTGATCATCCGAGTTGTGTGGAATTTTTCATTCTGAAATTTCTTCTCAGTTCTTGGATTGATTAAGTTTCAGTGTTTATAAGTCTGAGGAAAATCCGGCTTCCCTGATAATAATTTTACTGTTTCACTTAAACCTGTAAGTTGCACTCCAAAAAGCCACATCGAATAGTCGTCATTGTGGTAGTAGATTATCAATATGATTTATACAGAAGGATTTGATGACAATGATCGAAATGACGATATCTCCTACCATTCGTTTTATAAATAAAATGCCGTCTATGAAAAACTTTTGTTTTTAATCATATTATATTCCCCAGACGCGTTTCACCCTTGTGATGTGGGACATTGTCAGTAGCTGTAAGCGTATGGATTTACATTTGCATCATTTACAATTATTAAATAAACAAATAGTGATCTACATGCATATACACTCTGCACTTACATGTATGGTATTAATCTTCACATGGCGGTTAATAATTCTAATGATACACATGTAAAACCATACATTTACAGCTAATGATGATGCCCCACACCGAAACTCGTATGGGGAAAGAAAATTAAAAACAACAGTTGTTCGTAGTCGGGTAATTACTTTTTTTTTTTTTTTTTTTTTTTTTTTTACTTATGGCTTTTTACGCCTCGTCGACGGCTAAGGTCATTAGAGGCGGGATGGGACTGGGGACAAGGAACGAGAAGGAATTCGGCCATGGCCTTTTTGAACGAGGCATCCTAGCATTCGACTGGAGTGATTTGGGGAAACCATGTAAAACCCAAATCTGGATGCCCGGACGGGGATTCGAATCCGCATCCTTCCGAATGCCAGGCCAGAACGTTAACCGTTCACCCCACCACGTTCGGAGTGTCGTCTGTATAGCATCAACTGCGAAATATAGTTTGCAACCAGATTTGTATCTCCTGCCATATTCAATTTTGTTAAAAATTTGCTTTGCGCACTGTATTATATCAATAAAGTTAAAAAAACAGCATGTGAAAGGTATATTATAACTGCTCTCTTCCATATATACTTTGTTTGATGAATAACTTGAATTTTTTTATAAGCATTAGATTTTATACTTACAACTCAAATAATTTTCCGTGATCATAACATTTTTGTACATGCGTTTTTAGTTTTATAGAGCAATATCAGAACTCCAAATAAATAGACTTCAATTCTCTGCTTTGCTTGCACATTCTTAGCTAGTTAAGGTTAGCAGTTAATAATCTCGCAAAGTGTGACAATAAGTTATGTCATTCGGTTATTGAAAAAATGTTTGTTCTCACCTCGATCGCATTATCCTGCATCCTGCTGGAAGATCATGGTGCAGTAAAATGTTTTATAAGTTCATCGGCGGCTGGAAAATAAAAAAAAATATACATTTACTTACTGAAATTCATTTAAAATCGATGAAATAATGAAAAACCAGATACACTTTCTTACAAAATAAACACATGTGTTTCATACATTGAGTTGAAACCTTCAATGCATCAATATTATATTTTGAAATACTTTTGTATTTTATTAATTTATACAAAATTCACAGGTTCATTTACAAGTATTTAACAGCTTTTATTTTTTTCTTGGTGGTCATACCCACAGGATGATAAGTGACATAAAATTATATTTTCTATTTATATAAATGACAAACTGAGATACAAAACTTCAGTGCATAATAATAATGGGTTTTCATCCGTTGATTTTCAATGTATAATTTCAAACTATTTTTAGATTACACATATTTATTCATAAGTAATATGTTACATTTATGGGGTATATAGTAAAATACTATGCCGAATAGCTTTTAGAACATTTTTATGGGATACCATCATGGCCGCAGGCTTAAGAGATACGAATAAGATCTCGTGTGTAACAGATTTCCGCCCGCAACCTCCCCTTCCGCCAGTTATGAGCGTCAAAGGCTACGCGCTGTTCGATGTTTGAATGAGGGCCAATAGAGCGTAATCTACCAACCCATGTTGCTAATGCATGTGTTTCGGATGATCCATTCCGGGGCCCACACGGGTAACAACGAGGAGCTTTCCCGTCGCGTCGGGACCTCGCACACTCGATGACAAGACGGCACTTCTGAGGCGACCATCTTTGCACGCTGACGTGGCCCCACGAGCCACTGGGTGCTCTGCCGGTCGTGGACTACGCAGCAGCACCTGGAACGTGATGACCCTACCTGCAGTGTGTGACCTCCACGGAGTGCCTATCTAGGCTGTGGGGTTAAAGTTCTGTGAAGCGATGACTTCTGCGTGCCGCCACCATGCTGTACGCGGCTGAAACCGGACGCCGGACTCAAGGCCACTTTACGCTGGTAATGTACTCTCGGTGATATCACGACCACTGGTATTCGTGTGCTCCACCCAGAAAGCGCCCTGTGTCTAATTGTAGACGGCCTCCATAATATTTTGTTACTAGCGGTGCTGGGTTGAGAGAGTATTCATGCTCCTGCCGACTGTTCATCCTAGTTAGTCGTGGCCTACATTTGACTAAGAACAATAGCGTTAACGCACTTAACTAAATTAACCATGTAACGATTCGCTAATCTCCCTGTTACATATCACTTTTTATTGTATATAAAGTAAAGGATTAGAATATTTTTCCATTTCTTGGGATGTCCACTGTATGTTCGAAAGATGCGCGTGAAAGGGTGAAAGGCACGGATTTTACGCTTCAGTGAAGGGCAGTCTGGCTGGCGCCTTTTTGACAGAGTGGTAAGAGGATTAGGGGATTCTGTCGGGCAGGCCGTAAACAGAATTCCTTCCTCCCGAAGGAGGCATCGGCTCTCGAAGATTGCCGAAACTTAACGTGGCGAAGAGAAGCTACAGATTTACATGACGTCAGATGGTCAGCCAATCACAGGGAACATAGTACTAAGATTCGGGGAATTTTATGTTCTATGTCGTCTTCGAGCCACAAGAGGCGGAGTTAGAGTTTACCTCCGTGGCGCCAGAAAAAGACGAGACTCACTTCCTTCCTGTCGGAAGGCCAGGCAAGATCACGTCCATTCCGGAGCCCAGACGAGTCACTGGCGACTTGGGGTCCATGTGTGCTGGGCTGACTTGTGTTCTGGAGACCATCTGAGGCCCACTTCTAACTTGCGACTTGCCGCGTACTGCTGGCGTGGCCAGTTACGACAATCGACCAGGTGGTCAACTCCGGTCAGCGCTACCTGCCGTGGAACGGTAATGTGTTTCTACGAAGCCATTCAGCCTGCAACTCCCTTTTGAAACTGTACCCTTAAGCGCATCTGAGATAAAGATCCTTGCTCTGATCTGATAAAACCACTGAGCTAGACTGTGTAACTGTCGAATGACAGGTTAATCATTTGTGGCGTCCCAACCCATTAAAATTCATTACTGTTTACTATCATAATAACTGGTAACATACTTTGTATTAGAATAATTGTGAGATTTTTAAAGTACAACTATACTTGTTTGCTTGCATTTAAAGGGCTCATTGTACGTCTGAGCGTTGCTTAGAAAATTGCACAACCTCTTGTTTATTAACGTAATGGTAAATACGCTCAGATTTGTAGATGCCATTGTAAAAATCTTTATTAAAATGTCTTTTTGTGACAGTTTTCAAATCCCAAAGTCATCCACTTCTCATTTGAATAATTTCCATTTTGATATTATAATACCCTGTATAGCGTAAAATATTAAGAATTAATTAATAATTCTCTCCCCCCCATGGTGATACGCTACAACCTTGATCTTGCACCGGTTATAATCATGTGCTTTATTGCTTATTTGGATCAGAAGTACTGGTTATGGCGCCCATGATTTCATTGTAATGATCAGAAATCTTTGTGTGAAATTAAATGTTTCAAAGAGTAATTTCCTGTAACCATTTGATTAAGGGTAAGAACTCTTCTATCCCAAATATAAATGTAAACTTTGTACATTTCTTATCCATTTTTATCGGTGCTATCTGGTAAATCAGTGGCTGTTGCTGTAAAACGTCCGTTTCACGGGTTTAAAAATTACAATACCTTCCCCATTTTTATTTATCTCCAAAGTATTCGTGGATGAATAAATAACCGGTCCTCTAAATTGCGAAAGGTAAATACCAGCCCAGATTTTCAGGAACCATCTTTCTTGTTTACACAGACTTTTCAATACCGTGAATTCCATTGCTTGTTTTACATTTTTACTTCAGAACAATTTAAACAATTTATTGAACTTGCCACAAGTTTTAAACAATGAATGTTAATGTTATATTTCACCCCATTCAAATATACATATAATTTTTTTTAAAGAAATCGAGAATTACCTTTTAGTGTTAATGTAGATGAAAACAGGTTTTGTAACTGTTGATGGAATCAAACAAACCCAATGAACTTAGAAATGTACTGATTGTATGTAACAATGTGTTTCCGTTTTCCACAGAGAAACATATAACTTAGGTTCTTCAGGATACACGTGTTTAAAAAATATCATTTTTACCACAAGATTGTTTATTATTACATTCCGTTTCGGAAGAAAGTTCTGTGTTAATAAATATTTTTATTAGTTACCCTCGGATGGTTAATAGCAGCCATCCACAACGCGCTATAATTCAAGAAAGATATTGGCTTCCAACTTCATCATACATAGACTTATTTTGCAACCCCATATCATATAGTTTTAAACTTTACCATTAAAAATTTCAGATGAATTGCACTAATCCACACATTCATGTACAAATTTATTATTATAATTTACTCTGATTCATGTAAACTACTTTTTCCTTGAAGACAAAGAAACCAACTTCTATTTAGAGTTCTTTAAACATGGAAGTAATATGCCAAAAAATATGTACCAATTATCTTGAGTCTTAGTTTCAATGTTAACTCAAGCCGGAAGTTAAGCTGCCGACGTGAAGTTTCCAGTGTGGCAGGTCGTAAAGTTTGCATCGTGAACGTCCTCTACACCACAGTTCTTCAAATATGACGCTCAGTTTAGTCCGTCGTCGAAAATGAGTTTCGTATTAGTTAAAAGTTAATTGTATGAATAGTGTATCAAAAAACACTGGGATAAAAAGAAACGTATGGTATATTTGTTTAGTAACGTTTTATCTAAATGTAACAATGGAAATTTAAAATGATTGATTTAAAAATCTGTGCTGGTAAGGTTTTCAAAAATTATTTAATGTTAGATTCAACAATTCATAAATTTTATAGTACTTCCTAGCAAAAATAATCTACACATTTTTATATGTTGTTAGCAAAACGGTAGCAGGAGAGATTAGAGGAAATAGCGACCGGCTAAGGATCCAGCTTGAATGTCGATCTGGGATCTGGTTGAAATAGTCGTGAATGGATTTTCCTTAAAACGAGTCACCGAAGTTGGTATACACATGTTGCAATGAAGAAAAATAGAAAAATGTGTGGACTGGTTGACTTAGTAACTAGTGTGTTGAGTTTAGCTAACACATAAAAGAAATGAATTTAACAATAAAATAAGATATTTATGTATACTGTCGAAAAGCCACTTTGACACAAACATATTATAGTCTGCAAAAAAAGCGAAATATTTTAATTTTGCATGTAAATTATAAGGTAACTGATTACAATATGCATTAATTACATCAACAACAAATGAAGTCAGAAAGGATGTGAGCAAGATAAGTTTATTTTCCTAATGTCACTGTGGATTAAAGTAGATTCGAGGAATAATTGTGTGTAGGGAGGTCAGAGCATATGAACAGTTAGTCACTGAGGTTTTAAGATTCAAACAGCACTATATAGTTTGGAGATTTTACGAGACTTTCCGTTATGCCTTAATTGACAATAAAGTGTTGGGTAAACTAGACTTTAAATGTTCACAGCAGCCGACTCAAGGAGCCAATAATTTAAGGGCAGTGACAAAGTCTACATCTTCCCAGAATAAACTGTGGACTTCAATGAGGAGCTAATGAAAGCACTCGGTCGGAAAGGAATGCCAATTGAAGCTCCAGCGCGTTCGCAGAGGGACAAGAAAAAGGGAAGACGCAGCGAAAGGAAAAGAATTCGCAATCTGCTTGCCAAGTACCTTCTTTCAAGAGAGGAAATGTTTACTTCGTGACACTTTGATCAGATAAAAGCAATAAAATCAACGAACATTTTTTCGTATAGATTTCAGTTCAATTCACGATGGTCTGACCACTTATTTGGACTATTTTGGGGGCAAATTTTAAAGTAGGCCTATTAATCATGTTTTTGCTTCCGTATACCGGTATATTCTTCCCCAACTCGGGTGCTCTGTGATATTAACATTTACAGTAGTATGTTGTGATGTTGCTGCAACCAATAAATGTTATGTAAGACTGGAGATTTTCTCGGCATTGTAAATGAATAAAATTTTCTCGGGTAGCTAGCCGAGTTAGTCCATCGTTTGACCACGACGTTTCGGCGGTCACAATCTCTGCCGCCATTGTCAAGTGACTGCTGCCGGTAGGTTATTGAGGTGCTTATATATCACGCGAAGTCCGCGCTACGTCATCCTTTTTCCGGTCGACCAATGGCTAGTGACGGCCATTGGTCGACCGGAAAAAGGATGACGTAGCGCGGACTTCGCGTGATATATAAGCACCTCAATAACCTACCGGCAGCAGTCTGGCATTCGCTGAGTCAGGATGTGCGATGAGGAAAGTGCTCGCCGCGCTGTCGCGCCAGGCGGGCCGAGTGCCCCACCGCACTCGGCTTTGCCGGCGGCAGTAGCGGCCACGTTGACGACCCGGCTAACGGAAACGGACTTGGCAACGGATATGAATAGGACGGCTACGCAAGATGGTACGACAACCTGGCAACCGAACTCGGATTCGAATATGGATACTACTGGGACCATTCACACAACGCAATCGACAACCGGGCCTGCCCACGGACTTGACTCCCGCGCAACTAAGCGATGCACCTCACCGCTCCTCGGTGGTAAAGCGAAGATGTCGAGGAGTGAGAAGAGAGCCAGCCATAGTAAACTCAGCATCCCTGTGTCGCAGCTCGCCACGACCAGCAAAGACAAGAAGGCGGGAAAGAAGAAAGTCATCGGTGCCTTCAGTTTCCCGGAACCATCCGCCACTTTCCCGTTTCGCGGTAAATCCACGAACAAGAACAGAAAAACAAGTTCAGCTGGGGACCAAACAGACGGTGCAGGGTTCACGGAGGCGCGTCGCACCTGTAAACCTCCGCCTACTCTAGACCCTGGCAGAATTGAACTCAGCAACCCATATGACGTGCTGATCCAGGAAGAACCAGAGCAGCATCATCAACAACAACAGCAGCAGCAACAAACACAGCCACAGCAGAAGCTCCAGCAGCAACAACAGCAGCTACGGCAGCAACACCAGCAGCCACAGCAGCAACAACAGAAGCCGCAGCAGCAACAACAGCAGCCGCATCAGCAGCCGCAGCAACAACAACAGCAGCAGCAGAGCTCCAAACAGCAGATCCCGCCCATCGTGGTACAGTACCCCAACACATACAAGGAACTGTACCAGATGGTGAAAGGAACACTGAACGGGCGGCCTTTCCAAGCCAAGTCCGCCGGTGGAGATAAAGTCAAACTGACATTATCCAACACTGAAGATTACCTGGACGTCACCGCAGTGCTGCAGCGGAGGAAAATACCTTATTATACATTCCCGTCCGCGGCGGAAAAGTTACTGAAGATCGTCGTCCGTGGCATGCCCTCGAACATGCCACCGGAAGATATCAAGGAAGAATTAGAGGAGCTGGGACTCGACATAAGAACAGTAACACAACTAAAGAGACCTGGCGGCTCTGAAGTAATGCCTCTTTTCCTTGTGGTGCTTCCAGATCGGCCTCAAAACAGGAAAGTGTTTGAACTGGAAGTACTGATGTCCCTACGGATTAAAGTAGAAAAATTGAGGTCCTCCAATGGCCCAGTTCAATGTTATAATTGTCAGGCCCTGGGGCATGTTGCGAGACATTGCAACATGCCCCCAGTGTGCGTCAAGTGCGCAGGGGCGCACCTGTCCAACGCTTGCACCATGAGGAAGGGTGAAAACGCCCCGACATGCGCTAACTGCAAAGGCAGCCATGTCGCGAGCTATAAGGGGTGTCCAGCGTTCAAACGCGCCCGAGATAGACAACGGGGTGTCACCTCTACCCAGACAAACAAGGAGCAGAAGAAGACGAACGCAGAGAAGAAGGCGGAAGAAACACCTGCCCAGGAATCATCAGCTACCAACCAACACAGGCGCCAACGAGAAGATAAGAATAACGCCCAGAACCCACCTCAGAAGAATGGCAAAGGCCAGCAAAAAGGAAGCAAGAAGAGTGAGGCACAAATGCCAATCGACCACTCGGAAATCACCTCCTTTGCTGAAGCCGTCACTGGTCAAAGTCAACCCAAGGGAAACAAAAAACCTGCAGCCAACAAGAGCAGCCATCCCAAACCTGGCCAACAATGCCAAAATTGTAACCACAACAGAAATTCTTCTGATTCTGCGAATGGAGGGACGATGGACCAAATGCTAACAATAGTAGGCAACCTTTTCAACATGGTGACAACGCTTCTCACTAAATTCGACCAACTAGCCGCGGACATAGCAACCGCAGTTAAGACGGCCCTAACAACCGACAACCCTGGCAACCTTTCTCCCCACAATGGCTAGAACGCATATACAAGGACTAACCATGTGCATTTGGAATGCTGACGGCATCCACTCACAAATTGGTGAGTTCAGACAATTTCTACGAGACGAGGATATAGACATATGCCTCGTGTCTGAGACACATCTCAAACATGGCCTCAGAGCCACAGTGGCCAACTACTGCTGCTACCGGCAAGATCGACCAACAGCCGGAGGCGGTGTTGCAATTTACATCAAACACGGCATCCCTCATCATGAGCTGCTTTCGCCCCAGACAGAGCAGCTGGAAACAAAGGCTATCGAGGTGCAAACCAGTAGCGGGCCAGTCACGGTGGTCTCTGCCTACAGACCACCGAGCAGAAGACTAATCGAAGATGACTTCACCCAAATATTAAACTTTCGAGGCAAACTCCTCATAGGGGGAGACTTAAATTCTAAACACACTGACTGGAACTCCAGAGTGACCAACACTGCAGGGCAGCAACTACACAGAATTGCACGTCGGCACAACCTACTAGTCTGGGGACCAGAGCAGCCTACACATCATCCTTGGAATGGTGGTAGACCGGACGTCCTGGACATCGTTATGACACGAGGAATCACTGGTTACGTCTCCACCACCACGATGAACAGGCTATCCTCAGACCACTCGCCGGTCATAATTGAAATCGACCTCGGCCCCTGGAGACCAGCCACTATAAATCATCCCAATTACAAATCAACCAACTGGGACAGCTTCCGAGCAGATGTAGCGGAATCCATGATAAGACTGCGACCTATTGACGCCATGAACCTTGAGTCAGCCATCAAACAGGTCACAAAAACCATCTTAGACACTGCAAACAGAGCCACGCCTCCAGCGGTCGACAGAAGTCAATCGCGCCAACTACCTCCACACCTATTGGCGCAGATCCGACACAAAAACAGAGTTGCCAGAGAATGGCACCTAACCAGACGTCCCGACACCAGACGCCTACTCAATCGGCTGCAGCGAGAGCTGAAGGCGGCGATCCAAGATCACCGCAACAGAGAATGGTCCGCACGCTTAGCCACCCTCCAAATTAGTGACGGTACCTTATGGAAAGAAACAAGGCGTTTCACCAAGAGGAAAACAAAAATACCACCGCTGCACGGTGAAAGGGGCATAGTGTTTAGCGACCAGGACAAAGCAAATGCACTGGCAGATCATTTTGAGCGGCAATTCAGATCCGCTCAGGACTATGATGAGGATGAAATTGCGGACATCCGTCGTCGACTGACCAGATTCCTCTCAGTTGATGATGAAGACTACACCATAGACGAAATAACACCTGAAGAAGTTCGCAGCATTATAAACCGGCTTCATCCTAGGAAGGCTCCTGGGATCGACAATATTAGTAACCAACTATTGAAAAATCTTCCCCAACAAGTCGTCGACCACATCACTGATATATTCAACATTATCATAAGCAGCCAGCTCTTCCCTCGCTGTTGGAAACGGGCCACGGTGGTTGCAGTACCAAAGCCGGGGAAAAACACCCTCTTCCCCCAAAATTATCGACCAATCTGTTTGCTTTCGTCAATTAGTAAGGTACTAGAACGACTTGTACTCAAGAGACTGGAGGCCCACATTAACAGGGAGCATATAATCCCTGATTATCAATTTGGATTCCAAAGGGGTCACTCTGCAACACAGCAAATCATGAGAATCGTCGAGCGTGCGACCGCGGCCTATAACCACAGAGGTTATTGCCCGCTAGTTCTTCTGGACGTGGCCCGTGCGTTCGATTCAGTTTGGCACAGTGGGCTGTTATTCAAGCTTTACACACAGGGCATCCCCGGCCCTCTGGTAAAGCTCATCAAAAGCTACATTTCTGGGAGATCCTTCCAAGTACGAGTCGGCAGCGGCATCTCATCTCGTAGACCCATCAACGCCGGTGTACCACAGGGGTCGGTACTCGGCCCAGTGTTATACAACCTATACACTGCCGACATACCAGCCCCTGCCACAGTTCGCACAGCCCTCTACGCCGACGACACGGCATTCTTCACCGCACACAGGTGCAAGGTCGCAGCAATTAGGAGGCTCCAGGAGGTCCTTCAACAAACAGAAGCTTGGGCCAGGAGATGGAGGATCTTGCTTAACACCGCCAAGACGCAGGCAATATTATTCACGAGACGCCTGGGGAAGCGTGATCGGGAGAGAAACCATACACCAAACCTGCACCTCAACGGGGAAGATATCGTATGGTCACCTACAGTTAAATACCTCGGCGTAGTCCTTGACTCTCGCCTGACGTGGCAAAGACACACGCAAGAGGTAAGAAGGAAAGTGGCAACTAGGCTTCAAGAACTCTACCCCCTGCTGAACAGGGACAGTGCCTTGTCAGCCAGCACCGGCGTCAACATCTATTGCAGTCTCGTACGCCCAATCCTTGAGTATGCATGCCCAGTGTGGGGGTATGCTTCCAAGACTAGCATCAAACGGCTGCAAATAATGCAAAACCGCGCACTTCGGCGTGCACTACATGTGCCATGCCGGTTCCCTACAGCCCCCTTGCATGAAGCCGCAGGGATACCATTACTCTCGGAGCGAATCCTCAAAGTAACAAGAACATTCTACAGAGCCGCCAGAAAATCACTGAATCCCATCATAGCCAATTTGGGACAGTACTCGACCACGTTTGACAAGCACAAAAGGCCCCTGTCAATAGTGACAGACAATTAAAATATCTCAGAGCGAAAACAAAGACACACCAACAGTAATGATACGCATCTTGTAACATTGAAGGAAATGTCAAAAGACAAAAACTTCACCAAAACTGCAAAATAAAGTAATTTTGCAGAAAATGCTCGGGTGTGTGTGTACCGGCAGCAGTCACTTGACAATGGCGGCAGAGGTTGTGACCGCCGAAACGTCGTGGTCAAACGATGGACTAACTCGGCTAGCTACCCGAGAAAATTTTATTCAATAAATGTTATGTTAAGAAATTTTAATTATTTAAGTATGTGGTATCAATAATTAACCGTAAGTAAGCAAAATTCGTAATTGCTAATTTTTCTGTAACTACATAGATAATTTCTTAATAACACTGTACCTAGATTTGTTTAACACTTATATTTCTTCTACAATAATTAAATAAATTGAACCAAGTTTTGATTTCTCACCAGGATTCCGATTTAACTTTTCGGTTTTTACCTAAGGAACCATTAATATTCTTCTTTCAATATTTGACATAATATTTTGCAGGCCATCGCTTTTGTATTACAAATAACTTCCATGACTCTTAAAACACTATCACTGTATTCTAGTTTGATGGAATCTACTAGCCGCAAGAATAATACTTTCGTTAAAATTAGTGTGACTTACAATTAAATTTCGCTTCTATTTTTGGGGCTCTGCGTTCAAAGTCATATTTAATTTCTTGCATTGTTAACAACTATTAGTATTAGGTACATACGTGAAAATATTCTGATTATTACATAAATAATATTTATTTGGCGGTTGAAAACTGTTTTCAACATAGCGCCAATCCAAAGCTAGCCAAACAAAATATTTCTTAGGGCCATTATTCGGCATCCATGCTTTTGTCCCCAATGGATACAATTGATTATAGTAGGATATTTAGGAATCGTGAGATAGAAGCCGAAATACACAATTTTTTTCCGAAAATCCAAGCAGTTTTTACATCTGTTTTTGGTATGATAACTTTATCGGCTGGTATTGACGCTTACACAAAGAAAGGGGTAAAAAAAAGAAAGGTTGTTTGGCACAGCTGACCGGGAGACCCCGAAGGGTAGATCAGCCACCGCTTTGACAGAGTTTCTGTTTGCCGCGGATGCGCCTCTGTCTTGGTTACCCTTAACTTAACCCGGTAATCCTACCGAGCAAAAGGGCCTACAGTTAACGTGAAATCCGAGCCACGGAAGGGTTCCGGTGTACTTCACACTACACAGAAAACTGTGCCAGAGATGAAAAGGGGGGGGGGGTTAAAGGCTTTTCAAATCCCCGCCGAGACTGGGATTCGAACCTGGGACCTTTCGATCTCCAGTCAGACGCCTTAACCACTTAGCAGTTTGAAAGGGGTGAGAGATGCTGTACGCTTTAACTCTGGAGTATATGTCAGAAGGAGTTCGGGTAACTACACTCCAACATCTCACCTAGTACGGTGTTCTAAGGAGTGTAACATGATTGCCGGTATGTCCAACGCCTGGAGGTAGGGGAGGCTATGGCCGATGCACGCCGTGAGGAAGTTAGTAGCAGGGGCTAGCGAGGGACTGAACTAGGATGCTGTGATTTCGCAAATACAAGGTAACTCCGTACTCCTATAATGATAAAGAACTATTATCTCACAAGGTTCGTGACGTAAATAAGTAAAGTGGCAAAGATTCAATCATCTGAGTGCAAAAATGGCGAAAATAAGTCACAATGGTAAAACTTGGTGCGTGAATGGTTAACGTACTGGCCTCGCATTCGGGGGGACGCAGGTTCGAATCCCCTTCCTGGCATCCAGATTTGGGTTTTCCATGGTTACCCCAAATCACTGCAGGCGAATGCCGGGATGCTTCCTTCAAAAATGCCATTGCCGAATTCCTTCCCATTCCTTGTCCCCAGTCCCATCTCGCCTCTAATGACTTCAGCCGTCGACGAGGCGTAAGGCAATAAGTTAGTAAAAACTTAGGGATTTGAGACTAGTAGACACGTTAGGCATAAATAACAGAGTGTTTTATAATATTTCCGTATATTCCTAGAAATAAAATAAATACAAAAAAATAAATTAGTAATGCTAGTACCTACGTAACGTTAAACTCTAAACCAAATGGAAATAGGATATACGCCTAGAACGTTACGCTTTATCAGATTCTACCGATGTTCCTAATTCTGGCCATGAATAACTTTCAAATTTTTGTCGCTTGGAATATTATGTGGCAGGATAGCCTCGGGACATAAATAAGTTTCTTCAGATCCATGCCGCAAGCTCTCTTTCGTTGTGACACGATTTTTCATATCGCGCAAATTATTCCATTCAAAATGTCTGCTTTGAAACTGAAACACTGTTTGTTAATAACTGGGAATAAAAGCTTTTTTCTAACATAATGTGTAACACATATGACAAAAGTCACAGTATACCAGGATGCAAACATACAGATAGCACATGAAGAGCTTCATAAAAGTAGACAGGCTTCCAGCAGGACACGTGAATGTCCCGTGAAACGTTTACCCCCGTGATGGTGAATTGGTCAGTTAGTTAGAGCCAGACGTTTGGACAACATTTCGAAACCTGTTGCGAAATTTAAAATTCAACACTGGGCAGAGTCAACGGTGTAGCGAGAGTAGCTCATGGACGATATTTCCAACCAAAAGCTGCAGCGCATTGGCCAGCGGCGTCTGAATGATCGAGACCAGTGGTTCCCAATTAGTGGTACGCGTACCTCCAGGGGTACGTGAGATTGCTCCCGGGGGTACGCGAGGTTCTCTCTTGACTGAGGTATTCAATAAGACAATTAAAAAAAAACAATTACGCAAACATTACTACCGCCAAAATATATTTTAAGACAGTCAAACGGTGTGTGTGTGAATTACATTTCTGTAATGCTGTGGCTGTGAGAAGCACTAGACTGGAATGAACGCAGAGGCAAATGTAGCTATAAGGGGGTACGCGAGGTTCAGCTCTTTCTTGAAGTGGTACTCGGGAAAAACTATTTGGGAACCACTGATCGAGACCATCCACGAAAAAGTACATGCGAACGTGCCAACAGACGAAGTACCATATGTGAAATTATATCCACAGTCATTTATTTAGTGAAATGTTTTATTCTTGCGGCCTACAAAATAATTTTTTAAATTATTAACGTATAAACAACTATTGGTGTGGCACAACATTCTCGTCCGACACTCAGTAAATACTACGCGGCTATAATTCGGACTTTGTCCAACTCTCACTGCCAGTGACACCTTCTTCTTATTATTATTTTTCTGATCCATCGTCTTTTACCAATATTTTAGGGTCGGCTGCTGCGTGTGAGCTTTACTCATCGTTGGCATGTTCAAATTAGGAGCTATGGTTTTACGGCGGGATGCTCTTGCTGACGTCAAGCATTATACATACTGCCATCTGTGTGTGAAATGTGTAAGTATGTTCAGAGTGTGATAAGTTGATTTTTTTGTCTGCGCAATATTTAATTTATGGGGCGGAGATTGATGGCTGCGGACTACCCTGTGAGCGGGCATCGCTGTACTATACCTATCCGATCCGGCATGCGGCACCTCAGCGCTTTGAGCCACACTGGCAAATATACTAGCAGCGACATCGTTCCAGCATTGTTTTTATGATAATTCGTTGAAATGGAAACAGTTTAAAATGTAGTCGTGAACGAGTGCTTTTTCATGCACTCTTCTAATAATGGTGCGTTAATATGCTACTCATGGTTTCTCGGGCAAGTGTCCGTTCAAGTTAAATATATTTGAAATATTGTTACCTGGATTGTTAATGGTTTCACATAATCCAATGATTTCCACTAGCTTTCAGCGAGACTCTTCATAATTTCTCTCCGATCTCGTAGAGCCATTTGCTTTCAAATTTCCCTCTGGACAGTACACGAGGTTCAGAGCACAGTAAATTTCCAAGTGACACCAACAACACACCCTGTTCTTTCATACACGCGTAAACATTGCGTTAAATGTACTTACTGACTATATGCTATGCGTGATCTGCATAACAGTTTAACCTTTGCGGTTTTTTGTAATATAGATAGTAATGTTAAAATTTTAATAACTTCACTCAATTTATTCGTACGTCTATGATGGTCTGTAGCGAGTTGAATTATAACCTTTGAATACTACGAACTGTTGCAAAAGTTGCATCCTGTTGTTCCATTATAAACAAGCGGGAACGCTTCGGCTGACATGTTGGCTGATGCAGCTAAACCCTGCAATATTGGATGGTCCGCTCCAATTTTGAGCGTACGAGTCCCGCGCTGACTGAATGTCGTGGGGACTAACAGATTTTTTAAAATGAAGCAGCTAATCTCGTTCTGACAACTCTTCAGTTGGGCTGACTAGTTTCATTTTCATGTTGTTTTTTCAGAGTCCCTTCGCAGTTTATTCATCCAGCTCATGCTGCAAGAAACAGAAATAATGAGAAAGCAGATTATGGGTATAACAATACTAAATTAGACAGGACATCCGATGAATGATTATGTCGAGAATTGATCTAAAAGAATTTGACAGCTAAGAAGTTTTCTTCGAGAGATTAAGCTTTTAAAATCTGAAGAATGACCGGACTGTAGATCCCACTGGTACTTCATTATGCAGCTGATATTCCTAAATAAATTAACACTTTTATATCTGATAGTGTAAGGATATGCGGAAAAACACTCAATATTTACTAATTACAATATATTAGTAGCAATTACTGAATACCATAAATCCTTCTATCATCACCTCTGGGAAATAAATTCTTGACAAATTTAATGAAAAGCTTTATCACATGACTGGAATCCTTTAGCCCATAAATAGTTCATTTATTTTATTTTTATTTACTTTTTAGTCTTCTGCAAATAATATACCTTCGTTTACCAAGTGTTTTATTTCTAACCAGAACTCATCTATCTTTAGAATACTTCTGCCCGCTTACGGGTATAATCCAGTGACCGTTTGTAGATATGGTCTTTAGTCTAGAATAGTTTCGGTTTTTGTCCGATTGACTTGATCAGCCTAAAAGAGGAACTTAAATTTTCAAATTAAATTCAGTGTAATAAATATATCGTCCAAGTTTTTTACTTTTAATAGCCTTAGCCTCAAGTCTGATGTCCAATTTAAACACTTAAATGCAAAAAAATTAGCCGAGCAGCATCACAGTAGTTACTGAAACTTTGCAACGACGGAAAGAATTTCATTGAATTGTAATGCATAATGTTATTCGAAATTTTTTCAGCCGCAAACATTTACCATATATTTTTAAGTAAATAGAAGTATTTAATTTAAAATTAAATGCTATGAAAAGCAAACATAATTAAAATGTTCTGGAAATTCATTTCCCCATTACCTCGTTTTTGCTCTAACATCTCTGGTCACTGGTAATCTTCTAACGAGGGCCGGGCGCCTGTTGTCACTCTTCGTGACGTATACGTGCACAACAACATAGATAAACTAGCCTCTAATCCTGTCAAAAATGACGGGTGAAAGGAGTGTAGTGGAAAATAATTTCTTTGCGGTTTCTTAAATATATATAATTGTTGTTATGTAATGCACATAACCTTATTTCTTAATTTGTACACATTTAGGTTGCATTTTACGCAGCGATATAGATGCAACTTCTAATGAACTGACGATGTCAGAATTAGGAAACCAATTAAATTCAAAATAAATTAGGAATCACAAAATTTTATGCTATAGCGCGTGATATTCAGTACGATAAATACGGAACTACTTCCATCCGTATAATAATAACTTCAGTAACTCGGAGTTTATGAAAGAAGCTTAAATTATTTATGAAACCAAATTCGCTGTGAATTAGACTGTAAAAAATTATGGCAGTTGACATTCTGGTCTTGTCTGCATTTCAACATAACCACAACTTCTACTAATATTGTTGTTCAAAATTCATAGATTCTATTACCCGTCTACAAATATATTTATTATATTGGGATCTAAATTTGACCCATTGGAAATATTTACATGTGTCTGATATAGTGACATCAGTAGTAAAAGTAGCTGATAATTAATATATTAATTTAAACGCAATATATACTTTTATTTCACTGTTTCGGCAAATCATTTCTTCGAGTACATTATAACAGTGACTTAAAATATCTACATGGAATATAAATAAATATCTTGTAAGCCCGTCAAAAATGACGTGTTGAACGCACTATTTTCGTAGTTAGTTTATTCGCTAATGAAGTAGCCTCCAATTTTCACGAAATAACGTTCATAATCTTGAAAATGTTGTAATGCAGATATTACTTAGCTTACTGAAACAATGGCACCGCTGTACAGAGAGTATAAAAAAATCTGCATATAACTAATTTAGGAAAATCATGTAATAATGAATATGGCGATTTTTACGAAATATATACTTTTATTTTAGTGCTCTGGCACCTTATTTACTTGTGGATGCGTAGCTAAATAGAACTGTTATTAAAGAACACTCATAATCTCTAACATTTCCAGTCGTTGTTGGTTGGGCAGCGGAGGCGGTAACCATGACATCAGAGTGCAACAGACATCTTTCCATCTTGACCAAGATAGGGATTTTGTAGATATTAATTGATGTTCATGGATGTTAATTGAGGACATGGGCTTGATGATATCGAACAAGGTATTACCTCAATTAGGCATGACAGTGCACAATCAATCGCCTGCGATGCACGACGCATTTACATAAGAATTGAACATTAAATGCTGTTAGTTGGTAACTGCATCACTTGAGAACTGCTGGACCAATTTGGCTGAATTAAAATGTTTGCAATACTCCAAATAAGGTTTTTAGAGACAGAAAAATTCGAAAAGTTGTCCGAAAAATTGAAAAATTCTGGAAAAATGAAAGTGCTTTTTTCTATGCGCCGATTTATTTAACTTTTAGAAAAAGATGTTCGTAATAATCAGAATAAGGTTATTACAGCATGAATTTTTTTTTAAAGTTGAAGGAATAATTCGGTAAAAACAGAAAGTGCCTTTTTCTACGATATTTTTGGATGAACTCAAGATCGTAACTAACAATTCGAACGATGATATCCAGAAATCTTTTTGGTTTTGTTGGTTTTGTTCCTTGTGATCCCGGGATGGAAATAATTCAATTGAATTTTTTCTATTGAAAAGAAAAACTAAGATTTAGAGGAAAATCTGGAAAATCGCATTCCAGCCTAAATTAAAATAACCTTTCCTTTAATTTTTGTGTTGTTTCATGATCTGTCAAACAAATGTAGGTATTTTATTTCTATTTCATGGATGTTAATAGAGGACATGGGCAAGATTATATCGATCAAGGTATTACCTCAACTAGGCATGACAGCGCGCAATCGCTGGCGGTGCACGACGCATTTTTTTTAAGAGTAGAAACGGGAAAAACAATATCATTGTGATGAATTGTAACAATCAGCTCGAACAAACATTCCGCTGTTGAATCTGCAGCAAATATATGTGTACGACACTCTCATGAAAGCTATGAACGATGGGACTAGAACAATGTTCTTCTTGGACGCTCTCGGTGGAACTAGAAAAAACTTTTTTGATCTCCTTGATTTTGGTAATGATTGGCTCGCAGAATGGAATTGCAGCTATGATGTTGGAAGGCGGTTAAACAGCTCATTCAGCATTCAAGTTGTCGTTCAATATACAAATCAATGAAACTCTAACGTGCAACTTTTCGAAGAACTGCGCGATGGCCAAAGTTTTTGCAACAAAGTAAATTGATCGTTTGGGATGAAGTACGAAGGCACATAAAAAATCTATGGAGGCATCAGACCCAAGGATGCGAGGTCTACGAAACAAACAAAATCGGTTTGGCGATGAGATTATCGAAATATAAATAAAATACCTTGAGATTGATTGGGATTTTAAATTTAATATTAAATATTTAATAATAAATCATTTTGTTAACATGAAATTTTGCATTAAATCAACTATGACTTAAATTCTGGAACAAAACCGCATGGTTCCAAATCGATTACATTCCAGTCACATCACACATTTCCAGAATTTTAGTGGAATACTGCCGATAAAATTCATCTCAAATGTACAGGGTGATTCAAAATGATTGTCGGGGTTTCAAAAAATTCCTACACTTAGCACAATTGAGATACGAATTTGAATCTTATTTTGATGTGTAAAGAAACTCATCAAGTTTTTTAAAATCAATTACAAATGTTCGATATGTGCGCCCTGTGTCACTCTGCACACATCTATGCGATAGTCCATTTCATCCCACACGCGACGCAGCATGTATCAGAAATGATTAGAAAGGCGGCCCTGATCCGTTCTCTCAGTTGCGGGATAGTCGCAGGTATAGGAGAAAGATAAACTTGAACCTTGACGTAAGCCCACAGAAAAAAAATCACATGGGGTTAAATCTGGTGAACGAGGTGGCCAAGCCAACACAGAAGGACGCCCACTGCTTTTCTCTTTGCATAAGCCCTTATCCACGAACTGCGCATACCACCTCCGAATGGAATTCTCTGAAGGTGCATCCTTAATAAAAAAAAAAATTCGAAAGTGCCGTTGGACAACGCTAACTGACTGACACGAGTGAAAATCTAGAGTGCAAAAAGCCTTCTCTATAGCGTTAGCTGTCATTTTGCAAACACTGACATCTGGCGAAACAAAACGTAACTACTCGTACAAGATTAGCGGCTGTTACAAAACAAAACTTTGAGAGTTTGTCTTTTCATCCATGTAAAGATAATACTTGTATGTTTAGTACAAAGCCGGTAAAAAATTCATGAAACCCCGGCAATCATTTTGAATCACCCTGTATAATTTACCACTGGATTACTTTTGAATGTAATCCTCCTCAAATTGAATATCTATGGACACAATCCTTAATAAGTACAGTGATCACTCAGAAATTTTTTTTTCTCATTTTTACTTTGTTTACATATTTGAATAGCTGTTCAGAAATTCACAATACGAAAACAAACACAATTATTGAAATTTGGACAGGACAAAGTCTGCCGGATCAGTTAGATCTAGAACAGTATCAAAGGTCTAATCCCTTTAGAAGATCTGGCTGATTTACGAAGTAGACCTTTATTCTGCCAATTTAAAGAAAATTTAAGGAGTTCATTCTAGGAATCTGTACAGACTACAATTATTTTTTATCTATGCTACTTCCATACATTGACAGACTTGCATAGCGCTACTCAAGATCAAGAAATAGTCGTAATTAGAACATTAAGTAAAATAATTTAGGCTGATCAGTATTCAGCGGTGTGGAACATATATGTTTTACAGCGGTTGCGTAGAATACGGCTCCTAGTTAGTTCGGTATTACTGACTATCAGTTATTAAATTATCATAAAATTGATTTATTATTATTATTTCGTATCAGAAACATACAATTACACAATTACAGTCATCAAATTATACTGGACCAGTACTTGGCCACTTCCAGTGCATTTTCTGAGGCCTCATACAGTTCAGCTGCCGAACAGGATGCTGGACACAGTTGACACTGGAGCATGTGCTGGACAGTCTGGTCCTCACCGCAGTCGCACTTGATATCACTGATCTCAGTATAGCCCCATCTTGCTAAATTCACTTTGGATCTGCCCACTCCTGATCTCAGCCTATTCAAAGATTTCCATGTCAACCATCCCTTGTCATAACCAGGTGGCAAAGATTCAGACACTCTTCCCCAGCCATGCGGAAGGGGAGCCTTAGCTTCCCATAGTTGTAACCTGGCTTCTTCAGTTGTTGTTGTAAGTTCCTGAGATATTCTTAGGAAACTTTTCCTGGACTTAAGTCTTTGCCTGTGAGGGATATACCCATATAGTGGATGAGATTTTTCATGGTTCACTTTCCTCCTTTCCTTGTTCACTGCTATTTCCCTTCGAACAGAAGGTGGTGCTATTCCTGCGAGACGGTGGAGCCATTCGACTGGAGTTGATTTTAAGCAGCCTGTTATGATTCTGCACGTGTCATTAAGTGCAATGTCTACTTGTTTGGCATGGGTTGAACTGTGCCATACGGGACAGGCGTACTCTGCAGCCGAATAACATAGTGCTAAGGCAGAAGTTCTAATTGTTTCAGGTTGGCTGCCCCACTGCGATCCAGCCAGTTTCCTTATGAGATTGTTCCTACTGGAAACTTTCAGCTTGGAGTTCATGCAATGTTTCCTGAATGTAAGTGATCTGTCAAGGGTCACTCCTAGATATTTTGGAGTATCACAGTGTTCTAGTTCGACCCCCGACCATGTTACCTTTAACCTACGATTTGCTTCTTTATTTCTTAGATGAAAAGCACATACTTGTGTCTTCGTAGGATTTGGTTTAAGCTGGTTCGTGCTATAATACCTTGACAAATCTTCCAGAGCGTTGGTAAGGGTGCTCTCCACTGATTCAAAGTCTTTGCTCTGTGAGACCAGAGCAAGATCATCAGCATACACGAAACTCCTGCATTTGCGTGGTATAGGCTGATCATTGGTATATATGTTAAACAATAATGGGGCTAGCACACTTCCTTGGGGTAGACCATTCTTCTGTGGCCTCCAACGGCTACGCTGACCTTGGAAGTCAACAAAGAATCTGCGGTTCTGCAGAAGAGTAGCAATGAACTTACTAAGAATAAAATTCCTGGTCAGATTGTAGAACTTGACTAGTAGCAGCTGATGGTTGACGGTGTCATACGCTGCTGACAAATCAACAAATACCACCCCTGTTACCTTACGAGCTTCAAATCCATCTTCTATAAACTGCGTGAGGTTTAGTAGTTGTCCTGTGCAGTTTTTACCCGGGCGGAATCCAGCTTGTTCAGGAATAAGCAAAGCATCAACTACAGGCAACAGCCGGTTTAAGATCATTCTTTCAAGCAGTTTGTAGAGGTGACATAAAAGTGCAACAGGTCTAAAATTCTTTGGACTGTTTCCTTCTTTGCCAGGTTTAAGCAAGGCGATCACTCGGCTCTTCCGCCATATCTTTGGAATTTGACATTTACTCATACAGTTGTTAAAGAGCTGCAGCATCCACTTCTTTGTTGTTAGACCAAAGTGCTTAATTTGTTCTGTCCTAATGATTTATTAAAGTAGTTCATTAATCTTATACAGAACACTATTCAAATATCAGCACTCTTTCTCGAGAAATTTAAACTAATCCATTTTGATCTGACAACTCTTCTCATTTCTTCTAGCCACAACTCTGGTTTTCAGACATACCAGATTTCTTATTGTTCCAAGCAGTTACAAAATAAACAGGTTTCTACACACTTTACTACGGTGCTAATAATTACCTAAAGTGAATTTTATCATGATTTAGAAAATAACACTATTTGCGTTTTTGGCCATGCTATTTAACCAATTTTTACCGATTTTAAACTTAATAATCTCTATCCATCATAATTTAACATACAGAATACTTCAAATGCCGTTAGATTAACAAAATAAACACAACACAGAAACGCACCCTGTTACACATCGATTTCTCTACTGCGTGTGAGTTTATGTATCAAAACATGGAAAATTTACGTATAATTACTTTGATTTTAAATATCTTTACGTCTATAAAGTAACAGAAAATAATGGCCAGCTGTATTATTAAAAAAATAAAAATAGAGCAATGTTGTTGATCTACGGGTATGTAGTAAGGTATTAGAGCATCATCACATTAACAACTTAAATGAGAAGTGCATTTCGGTTAAATCATGTTTTGGATGCCAAATGTAAAAAAACTCACATTACATCCTCTATACTTTATTTATTTTTATTTATCAGCCATTTTCAACCATTATCTGACGGAGCCTCTTAAAAGTCATCAGCCGTGATCATCATGTTCCTGAAATATGTAGTTTATGAGGCGAAAATTGGGAACCGTCCCAGCATTGGCTTAAGTGATTGAGGGAAGCTCCCTAAAAGCTCGAATCTGGTCCCGCTGTATCTTCTGGAGTCAGTGAGGTGGCGCAGCCACACTGGCTGATTATTATCTGTAGTAACTTGTAAAATTAGTCAGTTATAAAGTTTTTAAAAAGTTGGAAAATGCATAGTTGTTCCAGGAATATATCTTCACACCTAAATAACAAGGAAACTGATACTGGTAAATTTTAAAACAGCGTAACTAACTTTTCAAAAAGAACCAATAAATTTAATTTTGTGATAAGAAGCAGAACATCATCTGCAAATATATTATAAGGATAAATCACAGTTGAAAACAATCACCGAATTTGCAGATTGGTAGATCACTTTTTCCAGTAAATACTTAACATTTGAAAATTATTGTTAATAACACAGCATTTTGTCTTTATTTTAGCTAGAAATAATAGTTTTATCTTTCATTTACTTCTAGTTATGTCACAAAATGAACAACTATTCTGTTTGTGATATCGTATAAAGCAACAAAGATTATTAATTGTAAGCTTAATAAATGTCGCAACAGAACAACATTCGCAGTTAAGAACAAGATTATTTTAATGGCTGTTTTAATGTTGGACATCACTTCCTGCACAATACACATTAATTATTGCATTGATGACGAGTTTAACGTTCTTCCCAAAGCGGTCAGAATTTTTGGTAAAATACTTAATAGCTGAAATTGAATTCTGACCATTGCCTGTAATTCCAAGATTAAAGAATTAGACAGAGCAACGAATATTTCAATATAGTTTTCACTTTTCTCTCAAAAGTTGCTGACGAAATTACGTAACCATAAGGGACAACTTAAATTTATCATTACGCATATGGAAACTATTAAAATTCCAGTTTTAACATACTGATGTTTAAGTCCCAGAACACAGCAGATAAATATTAGATCACCAATACTCTAACCATCATACTCTGAAAAAAATAAATAAATGTGGTTTAGAAAAATAGTTCAAATGGCACGAAATTTTTTTAAAATATAAATAATTTCCATTATATTATTTGTGGAAAAAGTAAAAACTGTTTTTCGAAATACACGTTTATTTGTGTAAAGAGATTTACTTCAGTCACGGAAAATTAGATCAATTAACTATAACTTACTCATTGCTTTTTACAGATATAGGAATGCCCGCAAATCACTTTGAAAAAGATTTAAAATCTCGTTTGTAACACACACAGTTGCTTCTTCAAAATCTGTATCCTTCCAGTAACATAATAATGCTCTACTCCAAAAACATTCAGGAGTTGAAGTTATAAAAGCAATTTCTAAATCCTCATAACTGGTTTCTATGGTAAGGGCAAACAAAGTGCGCACCAGTTATTAAAAATTATTATTCGTTGATTCGGCCAGTTGAATTACACCAGTGCTAGATTTGACGTCAATTTACATGTGGAGCCCCAGAAGGTGCTGGAAATCACTTGGCTGCGATTAGCGAGGAATCCCCTAACGAGACTAAATCGATAATCCTCGGGCAAATGGAAAGAACCAGCTCCGCGTCCTAAGCCCCGTTGTGCCGGCAGGCTTATTGCAGGACCGTGGGACAGGACTAGTCGGTCATAAATAAGGGCGAGCAGGAGGTGGCCTGTGGCCCGCCAATTACGGAGGGCGGTTATCAGTTTTATCGTGAGCCAACTTGGCTGGAGCGGCGCCAGGTTGGCGAACCAACGCGGTGCTGGGCTTCCTACCAAAACTACTTGTTTACAGCTCCCGACGACAACGCAGCCGGCTCGTTATAGGGCTGAGTCATCCAGCCATCTTGACGTCTCTTCTTGGAAGCCTCAGACTGATCTCGATTTTTTATTTAAAACGATTTGATGACCATTTCACAAATACTAATAAAAGACTAAGCTTGGCCTGCCCGTAAAGATGACGTCACACTACCGGCCTTCGTTGACTGGCTGCAACGGCTATAGATGTTACTGCCAACACGAAGTCATGTGCGTTATGTAATACTATTCTAAATACTTACATTACATCATTTTAAGGTTATGATTATTATATAATAGCAATTTTATTTTTTTAACCTTTTTTATGGCTTTACACTTCGTCGACGTCGAGGTCATTAGAGGCGGTATGGGATGAGAACAAGGAAAGAGAAGGAATTCTGTCATGGCATTTTAAAGAAAGCATCCTGGCATTCGCCTGGAGTGATTTGGGGAAACTATGGAAAACCAAAATCTGAGAACCCGGACGGCGCTTGGTGTATTTAGTTAAGCAACTCTCTGTAAATGAACTGCAAAAACTTTGCGTTCAACCCGTCATTTTCGATTGGTTTAGAAGCTAGTAATTGTTATAAGGGTTGAGAAATTCAGCTGCAAGTTATTAGTTATGTTTGATATTAGATGTAAATTATTTAAATAACTCAGAATATCATTCATTGATCACAAGAAATTTAGGGTTGGTGTTCTTGATAACGTTAATTTTTTCCTGAAAATTATAACTGTAATTTCCATCAGCCTAAATATAGATAGTGTTTGTAAGCCTATTTACAACCTATTGTGGTGTAAAATAGTAAACTCGATTCCAGTATTTTTGTTATAACTATAGTTTTACTCAAGGTACGTATTATGTAAAAAAAAAAAAAAAAAAAAAAAAAAAAATCATAACATTATTTTCTTCTTCGTGTCTATTCTAAAATGTGATACATTAAACCATCGAAAAAAGAAGAATAATGGTACTGTTAATGTAGATGCATGAGGAAATTGTAAAAGTTTATTTCATTTGAGGCACTGAACTTCATTATTTTATTGGTCGTTATCATGCAATAGAACAATGGAAATACCAAATTGAGTGTAGAGTACGTCAACATCTGAAAATATTATCACTGCACTTGTATTTTATTGGCATTAATTAATCAAATGACGAGTTGCGTGCAGGCTAAAAGCGGACGATCGAAATTAATTTGGCAAATGACTACCTTCTCTGGCTTCTGGTGGCAATATTATGCGAAAATTTATACATAAAGCGTAAATTCTGAAGGACTTTAAAATTCTGTACATAATGTTATCGATTAGACAATATATAACTGCTAAGAACTTATTGTGGGGTTTACCACACAACCGACTTTTAGCATACGGTATATCGGATCAGATTTGCGAATGAATACGTGATTTTCTAACTGGTCAATGACAGTATGTCGTTGTTGACGGGGAAGTCTCTTCTAAGCTAGATGTTACTTCTGGCGTTCCTCAAGGAAGTGTAATAGCACCACTTCTTTGATTAATTTTTATAAACGATCTAGGGGACAACGTTAAATGCTGGTTGAGATTGTTTGCCGACGATGCAGTTATCTGTAGGAAAATAAGGTTCTCTGACGATTGCTTAGAAATTCATGACGATTTGGATGCTATTTCCGAATGGTGCCGTAAATGGCAGCTTACACTTAATTGCAAAAAGTTCAAGTCATTGCGAATAAGTAACAAAAAGAATCAGTTTGCTCACGAGTACAAATAAACAATTCAGTTGTTGACACGGTTTATTCTCTGAAGTATCTGGGATCTGGGGGTAATAGTACAAAGAACATGAACATAACTTGCACATAACTTCCGTCGTAGGCAAAGCAAATTCTAAATTACGATTCATAGGTCATATTCTGAGGAATTTTAATGCTCATACAAAGGAAATAGCGTATAAACACAAGTGCGTCCCTCATCTGGATTACTGTTGTGGAGTTTGGGATCCATATCGAAAGGGCCTGATTGACTCAGTGGAGAGGGTACAGAGGAGAGCCGCTCGATTAGTGACTTGTTGCTACAGCCCTTATGAAAGCGTCACATAATTGATACATAGATTGTGCTGGGATCGTTTGAAAGACAGACGACGTCATTTGTGTTTGAATGAGATTATGCGAAATTCTATGGTCTACGAGTGCAGTGAAATACTTCTTCCGTCTACCTATTTGGGTTGCAATGACCGGAGGGATAAGATTTGAGACATAAGATGCCGTACTGATACTTTTATGTGTTCTTTCTTTCCTCGCGCTATTTGGGATTGGAATGCGCGGAATTAATATTGGTGCTTAGCACCTCCTGCCACCCACAATGTTTGTGAATTGCAGAGTATGAATGTAGATGTAGATGTAGTTTTTAGTACCAATAACCTTATTTTTTGTATTCGATTGTACGCAGTTTTTCATATTACTTGAACAGAGAGTCATGGGAGAGCAGTAATGCTCAGGCCTCGCATGCTGGAGGACGCCAATTCGAAAACAGTTTCGGTCAACCAGATTTCGGTTTTTCCATGGTTGCCCGAAATGAATCCAGGAGAATTACAGGATACTTCCTTTAAATGAACATGGCCGAATTCTTTCGCGTTAATTTCCATCGTTCCTTTTCTTCAACGTCAACGAGGCGTAAAATGATAAGCAAAGAAAAGCATAACCATTCATGTTATTCAATAAAGCAAGTTTTGGATGCTTTTTTTATAATACAGACTTGTAAGAAGTTTTCTTCTGAATTTATTGTGTACAAATGATACTTTTTTTTCTATTCAGCAAGTATGATCTGACTCAAAACTCTGATAAAGTTCAGGAAATTCTTAACTGCAACCATTCCAAAATTAATAATAAATGTGCCCTTATCATTAATATTATTCCTCTACTGTTAGTTACCATCCATGTATCGAAAGAGGAAATTGGAGAAATAAAGCCACAATATTGTTAAGGAATGAACCATCCTTCTGATTGTTAAAGTAAATATATATCCTGCGTCATCTGATATCGATATCATCTTTATTTTATTATTCTAGATGGCATTCTAGAACAGTTGAAAGAGTTTGTGAAAAAACGTCGTTTTCATTGCGAATTGGAATATGCTGTTTTTAATTAAACAGTAACTTATATTGAATCTAACAATCTTGAACAATCAAAATAGGTTTTGTTGTATAAATTTATCTTGCATATCGGTTTTGGCGCGATTTATGTGGCAAATGATACTGTTTACCTTCAATAGAACTACTTGTAGGATTATGCCCATTACTTTGTTTGTACTCTGAAAGATTAATCTTGGAGTTTTCGTCTGAAATTAAACACTTCTTTACAGATTGTACAAATTGTACCGTAAATCGTTAGAAAAGAAACATACCCACCGACTAGAAAATCCAAGAGTTAAATTTATGACAAACTTGGTTCAACTCTTTCAACTACTGATTGATCTTTATAACATCTATAAGCAACAAAATTATGAAGCATGTTTTGACGTTAAACATTATGAAATTCTTAGATAATAACTAATTATAACGAATCAACATGAATTTTAGAAGAACTGGTCTTCTAAAACACATCTAGTACTGTTTTGTCAATAAATGATGAAATTTATGAAGAATATTTACTTTTTGAAGTTTTGAAATCTTTGAACACTGCACTACACAATCAACTTTTAAAGAAAACTCGATAGTATCGCTACAAGTTTGGTAGATACGGGTTTTCGAAACTGGTTGGTCCCATTATTTTACCGCAGAAGGCGAAAACTGTATTAACGCAGATTTTACATTGCTTATCCTGCAAGGAAGAGTACGAGAATCACTTGGACATAAGTTTAATGGTAGTTTGAGATTGTTCGTTAATGATGCATCTATAATAGGGAAGTAAACAGTTTTATGGATTGTTTAGATATTGAGCAGGATCATGCCTTAGTGAAAAATATATCATCTTAAACGGAACTGCAAAAATTTCAGTGCAAACTGGTGCAACGATTGTTAGAGTCCCTGACTTAACTATCGGGGAGTGACAGTCCAAAGTAGCATGAAGTGAGCTAAGCACATAACTTCAGTGGTAGGTAAAGTAGATTTCACGAAACGATAGGTAGGACGAATTTTGAGGAATTTTCAGTCATATACAATACCGGAAGATTTTAAAATTATCATAGTCCTGTACTGTACTGTTAGGCTGTGCTGTGTCCTTGCCTCAATGATTTGATTATTGGCATTGAGAAAACGCCGAGAAACGCCCCTACTTTTTGACTGTCCAGGGTACTGCCACAAATTAAATATCCTTTGGTAAATAGACGACGGATATGAGCTTTCCTTAACTGGAGTTGTTAATTAGCTAACTTCAATGACCAGGTCAGCCCAAGAAGAATCAAATTGTTTATTAGCATTTCTACCGTACAGAAAATTACAGCGTGTGATGGATGAGACGGCTCATCTAAACTCGATCACATTTAAGCTGCTGTTCACTTAATTTTGAAAGTACAACATTTTTAATTAATTTTATTAGCCAAAAATGACGGGAACTACTGTTACGAAGAAATTATAATCACTGTTCCAAAAAAACACTCGATTTATTCTTCAGTTGCACCCATTAGCAAAACAAATAATCAACTATGCGTAACAGCACTCCTTGATTTGATTCAAGACACAAATTACAAACTTATTAATGTATTATATAGTTCGGAGCCTCAAACACGCGCCCGCGAGAGACGACTCCTCAACTGTTTACAATCGACACTAAACAAAGATTTAAACACACTTATCTATGCTAACTTATTCTATCCTCCAGAGACTACATACTCTTCAGACTGTGGAATCCTTTGATACAACAAATTAAGTTACATACATTAGTACAATTAATTAAAGAAAAACAAATATGATTGGTGGGTTGCGATATTGTAACACGTAGTTTCTGTTTGAATGTATTACCGAATATCCAATCTCATTTACGATTGCGGATAGTTATTTCGTTCGCCATCTTATTTTTGTCAGAGTGCCAGGATTGATAAAATCAAAAAATAGAATGCCGCATTGATGCTCATTTGTATTTCTTCTTGCCTATGTCATTGTGGGTTAGAATTTGCTGAGCACGCTCTGCCATCCACAATTCCGTGAACCACTGAATACATACGTAGGTGCAGAAATAAACAGTCACATCAACAACTGTGATAGCAAAAATCAGAAAAAATAATGCTCACCAGAATATTGACATCAAAAAATTCATATGAGGCCATACTTTTAAATTACGCCTTGGTTCCAGTTATATCCATTTCAGTCCTTTCCATTCCCGTCACATAGAAGTTACGCTGAAAATTAATCAACTCAATTTTTCAATTCCATTAAAATCAATAACTATAAAATTAAGAAATTAGTCTTTACATAGTCATAACAGGAAAAACATTTTGCTATTTACTTTAAGCACGGCAAATACATATTGTTAATTCTACATTTTTCGCATTATTTTGAATGTTTATATTTGACAGCTACGTTGTTAACTCCCTGGAATGAATGTGTATTGTGGGCGCTTGGTTACAGGAAGAACAATACAGTACAACACTCACGGGAAACATTATATTTCCCTCGGCGAAATGGAATCTCGATTGAGTTTTGATTAACACGGAACAAAATTCAGATTCATCGGATATACGTGGATATAGTGCCGAGTTCAATTAAATGAGGTTTGTTGAAATGAGAACAGTTGTGGAAAAGAAGCGGTTTACTTTCTGTGGTCAAAGCTGCTACGATAAAAACAGAAAGCATCTTCTTATCTTAGCAGTAAACGGATAACTGAAATTTTCAGCACATTTTCCCTAGAGTGCATTTGAGTTTACTTTTTTTATAAATTTTCAATGAATGATATACGAACAAAACCTGATCGCATGACTTTATCTAATACGAATAGGAAGCCGTCGGAGTTAGTCATTGGTATAAGTGTTGTTGTGCCTTTGACATGGTTTGGCGTGGCATTTGAAGGACGTGGCTCCTCCAGCCATCCACATTCCGACTTTCCAAGGTTTCCCGGAATCACTCCAGGATAATGTCAGAATGGTGCTTTAAAAATGTCATGGCCGATTTCCTTCCAGTTCCTTGCCTGCAATCCTTTCTCACCTCTAATGACCTCGATTTTGATGACGGTAAAGCCATCAGCCAAAAATGAAAGTCTTCGACAGAACTTTGTCTTCATAAAAATATCAATGACCTCATGAATAAAGCAACTTTTTGGAAGCTTCTTTTTGTGAAATTCTTAAAATTTGTTTTTGATATTCCAAATCGTGAAATAACACCTCTTGATTTTCCTTTTTGTTACAGCTCTTTTCAATGTAATTGTATAAAAATGTTACCATAATACATAAACTTCAATAAAAATGTATAGCTGATCAAAACTGGCAAAACGTACTAATGTTAGGCGGTCGTTAACTGAAAGTTCTGCCGGACGTGATAAATAGAAAGAAACTAAAGGAAACTTATTTTACTTTATTGGTATTTGTCGCAGCTTATGTTTCCTAATCTATGACGTTTTGAATTTCTAGGTCCATTTAGTCCTCGATTAGCATAACCATTTTTACTTTATCTCGTGACTTTTTGCACGAAATATACCCACCTAAGTGAAATCTTATTTCCAATTTTCACTATAATCGGAAAGTGTAAAGCGGAAAACATGACCAAATTGCTAATCACTGCATAAGAGGTTCAAAACATTCTCACCGCCAAATATGTTTCGTAAGCTACTCTCTGGATGCAATGACGAAGAATTTTGTACATGCACATTGCTAACTATCAATTTTAAGAGGTAATACATCATATATGGTTCAGCATGATTTTTAAATACGCGCGAGATCAAAACGACTTATAAAGCTATATAATAATTATATTAACGTTGATTAAAGATTCTGGCTGATGACATCAAAATTGCAGGCCGTCTGTGCCATTAAGTAACACTGTTGCCCAGCCTGTAACATTGTTTTTTTGTTAAGCTTAAAAACTGTACAAAATTATTTTGATGGTTTATGAATTCATGTTTCGTTCTGAGTAAAATTATGTATAATGTTCTGATAGAAGCTTTTACTAATCGCTTCCTAATTCAACACTTCTGACCTGAAAAAACAATGCTTCTAAAAGTTATTGAGAGTAATATTAATTTCTCTTAACACGTGCATAGACAATTTAGTTATTGGCTGTTTTTCTAGATCTTCAAGATGTGAAATTGATAATGTTCTATGTGCGACACCAGATAGCAGCTTCCTTTAACTCCTTTTATTTGCCGGGATGTGCATTTTTCCCGTTATTACGAATCAAGGGACATGGGCGGGCTGAAACAGATAACTGTGAGGTTTTCGTGTGATTGGAAATTATTACGCCCATAAAAAAGTAAAACATATAAACCATGTTGTCTCAAAACTGGCATACGTTCTCTTGAATCAATATGGGTGAATATATAGATAATAAACCATTGCCCTGAATTGTTTTCAGAGAGCTGAATCCAAGTGCAAACGACAAGGATCCACAGTTTCATCCATCGTAATATCTCTTCCAACTTTGACAAAAAAAAATGTTTAATGGTACCCCACCATCCACTATGCTTGTTTAAACATATAGATCTCCTCTTTTAACTGCATATTTCAGAAAATAGATATTGCAAATGAAAATAAATCCGCAACTGAAAATAGTAGTTCATCTGTAAGAATTTGTCGTCTCTACTTCCACTGTTGATACTGCTTAACCACTTACTAATTTAATTTTAATGGTTAGATAATATTTGATTTATGATTCTTAAAGGCTATTAAGTAGAAAGTATATATAATTGTTCTTAATTTATTTTAAGTTTGTGTGCTTATATGGCATGATGAAATTAATTGCTTTGTGGAAACAGAGAGTGGAATCTATTGTACTTATGATGGCTGTAAGGTTCTTGCTGCTAAAAGCCAATAAATAAATAAAAGGTCTTATGACTTCTGTTCGATTTTACATCAAAACAGGGACTCTTGAAAATAATATAATGATAAAAACTTAAATTGAACAATTTGTAAATAATATTAAATATATTTTCGCCTTTAATTTCGTAAGTTGCTTAAAAAGCATTGCCAAAGATCCAGAAATCATTCCGTTGGATTTAAACGCTTTATCCTTAGTTTTATTTCCAAGAATAGCCAGCAGCAATGTTCCTCTGTGTTTTTTTAAAACACTGTACTCCAAAATGTCCCATTTCGTTGTACCCATAATTCAAGGCGGACTTGCGTACGCAAAAAAAGGAATCTCGTTATAAAGGAGTAGTAACTCACTCCCAGCCTCTCCCTCTCTGCGCTCATGCCGTTTTAGTATGCACATGTGCAATGCGAGATAAAGATCCTTTCCTAATCGTATAATCACGTTAACAGTTGTGTGGCCAACTGTGTAGGTGTGGAGAGAGGCACTGCGATGGACATTACTTTTACATGGATTTACTTTCTTTCTTATTTACCTTCATCCATTGTACAATATTTAGCACTTTCATCGATTTACTTTCTCTCTGGTTACCTTTCTCGGTTAAACAAACTCTTACATTAAAGATAAGGTTCATAAAAGATTCTAATGCATGATCTGTACTAAAAATAAAAGGCATGTGAATTTGTGCTAAGTTACATACCGGTATCGACCGACGGAAAGAATTTTTTGACAAGAAAATCTGACAAGCTGAAAGTCAATCTTCCATGATATCTGGGGAGCAGTAATTTGCGGAAGTTATTCCTGGAAAGAGGCCTGCAATATTTTTTAAATGCTTAAATTAGAGAAGAAATTACGGTATGGACCTGCAGTCCAGAGCCAGGATTATTCCACGTGATTCAGACGCGATTGCCTGCAGTAGAAAAATTGTCCCCAAAGTTTAGCGTTTCCGAGACGAAGCAGCCCCAGGGACTTAGTCAAAGTTGCGCACTGTGCACACGGCTGCCAACGTGACTGGCAGCCCTTTGAACTGCACTCAGATAGAGGAGATCTGTGTCTCATGGTGTCAGGGGAACTGATATCAACTATTCTGTCAGTTAGGATTGGTGTAGGAATTGTTTTACATATGGGATAAAACTTGAATGTGGAAACTTTGGTCTTTAGTTTAACATTGTGACTAAAGTTTTTGGCAGTGAAATATTTTTACAATACTTTGTAGCTTCACACATACAAATGGCAATGTTTATTACAGAAAACTGTTATATACTTAAATTGAGATGTCAACTGAACGATTTTTTTTGTTGGTCATATATTTAATCTTCATTTATTTAAAATTCCTGTAGATCACTCTTGGAAACACAAGAGGATTAATTATAACATCGTAGGTAATGAAAAATTCTTATTACTTCTGAAATTCTAATAAACTTTTAGAGATGTAAACTATTTATTTGTTTTCCGGAAAGAGCTAAAAAATTGACGAATGCATGTGATTGACATATATATCAGAATTTACCTCCAGAGCTGTCGACATTTTATCCTATTGCACTCTTAAAACTGTAACTGTTCACTATTTTTTGTTTAAAAAAATTTATTAACAACGGCATCGTAAGAGAAGTTTCTACTTCCACCGACAGTGGCGGAACAAAAACGTACTGATATGGACGATGTTCATCGGGCAGTCGGACGATAATCAACAACAGAAACAGCAACTCGCAACTCGTAACTTCCCCACGATGATGAAGCGGGTACAGTGAAGGGAACTTTTCAATCAGATATTGCGTTGCTAACGGACGCCGCTCGGTTTTGGCGAGCAGTCGCACCAGCAGTGGCCCCTACAGAGCCGACGTTTAGGCAGACCGCGGCACAGCTATAAAACAGGATTACCGTGGTTTATTCCGCGCTCCAGCAACTGCCTCCGGCACGAGAACGGAATAAACTGAGTCCGATTGTAAAAACTGCCGCAGTACACCGTACATCTGCGGAAAGAGGGAGTGGAGGGGTCCACAGGTAAGGCCGAAGGGGTTTTGTAACGACGCCCTATACTTCGCATGCATCTTAGCGAACGTATACGGCAGGGATGTTGGTTCGGCACTTTAATGTACCCTTACGAGAACGGCGGGAAAGGATTTCCGGCTGATACGGGCAGCGTAAAACGTGGGAAAGTCAGTAGGACCATTAAAGACCATTCAAGACCATTCAACAACCGCCAATTCAGGTATCCCTGTACTCGTGTTACATAATCAGAACGTGCATTCCAATAGATCCTGCGTGAAATTTTAGGGCTTGATGTTATTACATAGAAATAAATTTTCATGAATAGACTAATAATTCTCCATCGTCTATCCGATCAGATAAAATAGCGCCAGTATAATTAAATCATAAAAGGAGGAAATAGCTAAACGGAAAATCAAGGATCTATGATATTTCATATAGTTTTTGGAATAGTTTTAATTTAAACAGAAGTTTGACTTTTTCCATTAATTATTTTCGACAATGGGCACTGCTATAGACTACAATTTTTTACCGCGTTTAGGGCAGATTTTTACAGTTTAGAAACCCCTGCAACTGATGTTATTCCTGTTGAGTCTTTTTTAATTTAATTCAGTAATTTGGCTCCATGATTGCTTTATTTTTAAATACTTAGTATTTTTAATTTACCACTTGATGGTTTTTGGTTTTAAGACTATTTCATTGTCTGTTCTAGTATAAGATTTTTTCTTTAATAACTTTGCTAAAATGTATTCAAACTGGGCAAAATTTCGCTGTATTAAATATCACTGAGACATAAGTGAAATTAATAAAATAAAAAAAATATAGTCGAATGCCAGGCGAACCTTGCAAAGTTAGGGTTCAACTCTTTAATGATCTTCACAGACTTAGATATGGTAGGTCATGTGTCTATCAATTTGCCCAAAAATCAATTATTTACTTATTTTCAGATTAGGTAGCGAACTCCGCTCCTTGTCCTTCCCGCCGCCCCCTCCCTCAAAGATCCATCCCATTGCAGTTCAAGCTGCCAGAGCAATCATTCAGTTCCAATAAAATATATTATATGAAGTGTTTTTCCTGTCGATGAAATTAAGATGCACTTTGAACAAAGAACACTTTCTATAAAATATTGTTATTGTTGGTAAAATAACAGCAATTCTTTTCTTGCTTCGCTCACAACTTACAAACAATTCCAGGTGAAAGTATTTTTAATATTTGCTGTTTAAATTTAGGATATGGTCGGTACTGGCAAAATATTTCAGGGCGCTAAGTAATAGTGGATATAAGAGAATCCTATTAACAAAAATGGTAAAATATAAAACTTTTACGACAACTTATATATACAGGGTGTTTCAAAAAGAATATAAGTATTTCGAATGCATATATTTATTAAACTGTAAGACATACGAATATGAAACTTTACACACATATTTACGAACCTCTTAAGTTCAGATTACAGATGTTCAATATGTCCTCCATCAGCCACACGAACAATATCACATCGATACTCAAATTCCTCCCATACTCGGGCAAGCATGTCCTTCGTCACTGATGTTACGGCAGTACGGATCCGGTTCCTCAAGTCCTCAAGGTTCTGTGGGTGTGGTGGTACATAAACGTTGTCTTTAATGAAACCCCACAGGAAGAAGTCACAGGGTGTCAAATCCGGTGACCGTGGAGCCCAGCTGATGTATGCTAAGTCGCCAGCTCCTTGACGACCAATCCAACGGTTCGGTAGAGTTTCATTCAGATATTCACGCACTTGGCGACTCCAGAGAGGGGGTGCCCTGTCTTGTTGAAAAATGAAGTTGTCTTCGTGCAGCCTCGGAACCAAGCAGTTTTGTAACATAGCGAGATACTGCTGACCGTTAATCGTGTTTCCATCAAAGAAGAATGGGCCGTATACAGATGATCGGGATATCGCACAAAACACATTTACTTTAGGCGAATCTCGTACATGTTCAATGACTGCATGTGGGTTCTGTAGACCCCAAATTCGAACATTGTGTTTGTTTACCACTAACATGGAAAGTCGTTTCATCACTGAAAACGATGCGTTGTGCGAAAGTGTTATCATTGTCAATAGCATCATTAATCTCGTTACAAAATGCCACACGTTTCCGTTTGTCATCAGGACGCAGAGCTTGTAACAACTGTAACTTGTACGGCTTCATAACCAACCGACGTCTCAAAACACGCCAAATTGTTGTTGTAGGTAGTTGTAAATCCAGACTGGCACGACGAGTTGATTTTGAAGGACTACGTTGGAAAGCAGTTTGAATTCGTGCAACATGTGCCTCAGAAACACGAGGGCGGCCAGGACTCTTTCCTTTACATACACATCCGGTATCTACAAACTGTCGATACCATCTACGAATGTTCCACCCATTCGGAGGATGCATTTGGTGCCTCAACCTGAAACGTCTTTGCACTGTAATCACGGAATTACACTTCGCAAACTCGATAACACAAAATGATTTCTGCTGTGGAGTAGCTATTTTAAACATATGACGGTTACCAAGAATAACACAAGACGACTGACATCTAGCGGCTATTAAATAAACTAGACTATGTATTCGTTTCTCCAATAGCCGAGCCGGGGCGCAGCGATCGATAGTTTGGACAAAAGAATAGTTTGTAATACGTATATTCTTTTTGAAGCACCCTGTATATATATAAATATTTAAGTATCCTGGTCTTTATTTAGTGAGCTCTAAACTATCATTTTCTCTTTCTTCCAATAAACTTTGCTTTTTCCTCACAATAAAAAGTTTGTAATATATTTTTTTCTCTGAAAGCAACAAGATTAAACACTTGTAAAATGTTATTTATTAAATATAATACAAGAGCTCCTTGTAGTTAGCCTTATTAAGGTTGTGACAAAAAGAGATAAATAAAATTCACAGATTGGATGTTCTTTGCTCGAACGAATCAGATAGGTACTTATTATATAATTAGGTAATAAGTATCTATCTACCTAAAAAACTGAATGTCACGTAATAGAGTTTGAGTAGTGTTATATAAGAAACATATTTTAGAAAAAGTACACCGAATGTCAGGATCTTTTTCTGTAATGATATTTAAGTAGTGCTGTTTAAAGGATCATATCTTTTTGATAGTAGTACACTCTAAAGCTACAATATGTACGAGGTATACAGCTGTTCGATACTTGAAAGATGGAAAATAACTTTATAACAGTTCAAAACTTACAATCGTCATCGTCGGGTATAGTACTATTTGTTAAAAGAGGAAAATAATTTGAAAGTGAAGAATTTTAACTGAGTAAAAATGAATTTTCAAAATATTCTTTTTCTTTTCATTTACACTTTTGCTACCACAGTTTTTTGCTAATCGCTTATACCAAATATCTCAAGCAGATATCTTCTCTTGTAAAAATTCTAATTAGGGAGTCATGCCAACATATGATACCGTTATTTTTCTATTTTTCCTTGTCTGAAGTCATAAAATATACATACTTTGACATGTTTAGTAATAATTCTTTAAATGCGTAGTTTTTAGTTTAGTTTCTGGATGATGGCACAAGGGCAACGCTCTTCTCTTTAAATACCCTAGTGAGCAGATATTAACGTCGCTTGATTTACAGAATATATCAGAATAAAAACTTGACAGTGTTCAGTACGTAATTCTCAAATCGACAGATGCTGACATGGGGAACTGTTGGTAATCATTAAGCTCTAATGGAACTTGGTTGCATTAACTGAAAGAGATCATGGAACATCCGAAGTAGTTGGGTTTAAAAATGGCATCTGACATGGTTGTGCGTTGTACACTCTACAGCTGAGTATTTATTCTGAAACTAAGTTGTGAAAAGTCTTGGAATAAGAATGTTGTGAGAACAAAACGTAAATTGATGTTGCCGACAACATTAGATATGCCGACGAAAATGTTGTTGTACCAATTGACGTGCTTTAGCTGCAGTACAAGATGAATAGTCTAGTTCAACAAGCGAATAGATCGACGTATCTGTCAATGTTTCCACAACAACTATTAGAACAGACGCTAATACTTCGTAGATGTTGTTGCTGATCAGTGAAAATAGGAGACATGACTGAATAGGGCACACAAACAACTGATTAGTTCAAGGAAATTCTTTCGTATGCCTGACCTCAGTCTACGTATCAAAATCATCATCAGCTGGTGCAAGATATTTACTGTTCAACTGCACGGAAGCTAAAGGTGGACTCTATCTAGATGCTAATATCGGACGCAGGATTAATGTTTGGTAACTATATTTACACCCATCATATGTTACTCAAGTCATGGACACAAATACTGTCAAACATTCGCAGTAAAAGAACTCTTTCATAAAGTTTTTAATAAAAACTAAGCCGCAATATCTGGGACTCATAGTGAGAGGTAAAAGATACCAACTGCTACCCCAAATCATCTAACGAAAAGTACAAGCCAAGTGATTCGTTCGGAGACGTATGAACTCATAGCAGAGAGACACGTGTACAATTACTGATTCAGGTCGGTTGTGGCATTCGGGGGAACACGGGCTCGATCCCGAATCCAGCCATTCAGATTTCGGTTTTCAATGCCTTAACGAGATCGCACCAGGTGAATTCCAGGATGGTTCCTTGAAAAGACTGTAACCGAATTCATTTACAATCCTTGCCCCCATTCCTCTCCCGCATCTAGTGACATGGAAGAGACGTAAAAATCATGAAAAAAAGAACCTACTGTACTTCATGACAGCCGCCGGTACTCTGTGACTATCTTTCAATAACTTTAGAAGAACAAGTAGGCTTAAAGATTGGTCGCAGAAAATAAATTAAGAAGCAGATTCACAAAACATTTCATACCTACGTATTATCGGAGTTGGCTAAAAACGTCTTCTTATGGTTCCCAGTTTGACGTCTGCAAGACATTAAATAACTGATGCGTGTATATAGCTCATGCCATGTCAAGAGAAACGAATTTTTTAAAGCTATTGATAAAATCTGTGGCAATCCCTGTGAGATTCTAATACAAGAAGTGTAAAAGAAGATGTCTGAACTTAGGGCTCGCAGGTAGTACGCCAAGGCATGTGCGGCATAAAAGACAAAGAATTCTCCATGTACCTGAAATCAAAGCGTGTATACGCTATAATATTGCTACTGTTTCGATCATAATTATAACCTACAATTGATGGGCGAAATGATAGAAATGTTATAGCCCCCGAAATGTTGCCTCAAACTTTGCGTGGTTACATTCATAACAACGAATTGTGAGACTCAACATATCTGTAAATAAGCATAGGTTCTTGCATAATCTGAAGAAGTTACAACCACTGATAATCTAGACTGCATGAAGCTAAAATCTTGAATTCGTTGCAAGCAACGCCTTTACCGCGTTTTAGGTAGTTTTCAGAAAGCAAACATTCATTTTTTTACTCCTCTCATTACTCAAATATACTTCTACACAAAATTTCAATCCACCAAGCTCATAGGTTGATACGATGTTGCCAGTCTCGTGGAAAATAAATGTTATAATGCAAACATTATAAATTTTTTATTTGTATCATCTTGCCAACACGTAATATTATTGTATCTTTATCGCAGATTTCTCTGTCAGCTACTGGATTTCAAAGCGAGTTGGCCTTTCAAGCAAATCGTGTCTTTCAGATCATGTTAAGGCTTTTAGCAAAATGTTTAACTGAGATTTTGTATTTTAATATACAGCGTGTGTTGCATTTCTTATGATCAATTTATCATTTGAAAAGTGCCGTGTTGCATTTTACGATGTGATTATATTTATTTGTCGTGATTGTGCTTGTGTGCGGTTAAAGCAAATAATTAATCAGTTAGCCTTTATATGCTGCACAATTTAAAACAATCTTTTATTACTTCAAATACATAGCTTTAAATACATAATCGGACTTGTTTTGCAGGCTCTCCTTAGTGCCGTGTTAGGCCATCTTCTAGTTAGATCTGTATTCTTGTTGCTATAGAATCCGTTTTAAAAGAGTAATACCAACAGGCCATGGAACTCTAACATTACAAAGATATAAAATGACATTAAAATATGTATTCTGGGATAACCTTTCTGTTATCCTACAGCCCCCCCCCCCCAAGTTTACCATACCATTTGCCACCAATACAAGTATAAATGGTTATGGTAAACTTGTTTCGGTAAATGTTACCTTTTTGAAGATAGGAGAGCTTACATTTACATTGACTAACAAACATATATATATAACGAGGACCGATGGCTTGATGTAATTTCTTAGTTTGATTTCGATGAGTAGCAACTGGTTGAAACTGCACATTGTCTGTAACACACATTGTTACACCAAGTTACTGTCCTTATCACTTAACAATAATTAACAAAAACCAAAACTACAATAACTATATTACACTACAGTATTGTCCATCCCACCAGTATGCTACTTAGATTGCTAATGTAAACGACTGTTATTTAGTAACATCATCATTGTAATCATCTTCAACTGTCATGGCCTCCGCCTGTTTACCAAGCATACCATTCAAATAGTTAAAAATTCCATTAACTGCCCTCGGTACATTATATTCTTCATCAGACCGATCTTTTTTGATTTTTGAACAATTTTACTGTTGGATAACCGGCAACATTATTTAAATCACATGTTTGGTTACCCTGGACCAGTACAATCAACCCTCGCTAATACGACTGGTACGCCATTGTTTCTTGCTAATCTAGCATCACCATCATAGCTTCATTTTTATTTTACTTCTTCAATACATTACATTATATTCTCCCAATAAGTAATAACTTCTCTCCACTTTACTTCATCTTGAATATATTCATATCTAGGCTATGAGATGTAACAACAGTCATTTAAAGGTTCTACCTGGACCTCAGCTATGCCTGTGTGAACCAAATCCTGAACCTTTTCAGTATCTTTTAAAGGCAATGCCTGGATCGTGGCCTTATTCACAGGAACTGAGTCTTGACTACCCTGCTGTACCCTCTCTATATGATACTTTACTTCTTAATTCATAACACATTTATTCTATCATAGCAACACCTTATTTCTTCTCAACTCATTATATTCATTCTAACGCTCCTCAACACTTTATAGTTAACCTCAATACATCATTTTTATTTTATTTTAAAGTTGAAGTCTTCATCCGTCAGTTCCATTACATAAGGTGTAACTGCGGAAGCTACGCTAATGGCGCCGAGTACAATTAAGTTTTCCAACATTTTTCTCGGTTTTCAGAACTCTTATCAAGTTATTTCGGTTCTGGAAAATTAAGCGGTATACCTTACAAACTATATATTTCCTAAAAATAAAGACCTAATAGTCAATAAACTTTTATGTAATGGTATGCTGTGGTAACAGCCGAAGACTGCACATCTGACCAAGATCGTCAATATTGGTAAATGACAGCTTCCACTTAGCGATTATAAACTTTTACTATCATTACAGTTGAACAATTGCAACATCAATCAGTACTATCTACAAGTGTTTTGTGGCACTGAATAACAATAATATGCCAACTATAACTTAACAATAATAGTAAATTCCAATATGATAGAGTTTATATGTACACACCTGTGCCCTGTACTAGTATTAAATATTTTCATTCACCTGAAACTAATTCATCATTTTCTGAGTTGTAGGTTCAATATCCTGATTGAATTTGTGCGCAGGATGAGGCGGTAAGCATAGCTTACCCCTCTACAAAAAAGGAAAACCCTTTTTTCTATATTTCCAATTCACTACACTTGGTTTGACTTCCTCAAAAGTTTTACAAATTTGGGCCTGTCGTTCTCCCAAATCCGGACACTACACTTTAAATGTTGATACCCACAGTTTACCTTTTCATGTTAATCATAAGCATTGAAACTTCTAATGCTTTCAAACCCCTTTATAACTCTGACCGGGTTTACACCCCCTTCATCTGTGAAGTGTTCCACCTCAATCTTTTCAGGTATGCTTGGTGATATCTGATTGGTTAGTTCAAGTAAATTTTGAATGTGGTAAGTTCTACACTTTCTGCTTACTTCCTGAAAATTCATCTTGACTATCTCTACTTTGTTACTTAATCCCAGCAATTGGACTTCCATATTCTTATGTTCTACTTCAACTTCCTCTTCAACCCCTCTAATTACTAGACTCTTATCAATATCAGTATCTACAATGGGTTTCTTCTTACACCTCTAAGTTTCCTCTTTTAACATTTTATAATGCTTATCAGTCCCTTCAAACACTCACTTACATCATCAAAAGATTTTTCCCTAACTGTCTCAAATTTTGATCATCGATCATCTAAAGACTTTTTTATTTCCTCACTTAAGTGTGTTGTAAGTTGCGCTGTTAGTCGTGCTGTTAGTCGCAACTCAAATTGAAATAATATTTTTTCTAATGCACCTACAGTGACTATTTCATCTTTCTTATTTACAAATCCCGAAGGATTACAGATAACCATTGCACCTGGCATCTGATTAGCCATTCTGTAGAAAGTTAAGCAATACCCAGCGTCCCATAACTAGTATTAATAAAAATTACGTGATATAATAAATTATTTGAATAAACAACGAAAATTCACAAAGAGTGCGGTTACGTTTAACTCCCAAAAACTATAACCAATTCTACACGCACACCGTTTCTGTCATAGACAACGTTCTTGTCACAATCAACAAGTTTATAGTTTACAAGAACTTTGAAAAAGATAATGGAGTCTAGAAAAAAAATCACTTAGCTTTCTTGTATTTTGTAGCTGGCGGTTCAACTTTCACTTCACTCAGCTGTTGCATCTGCGGCGTATGTTGTCAATTTATGACTGGTTCTCTTTCGGCCGCTAGTAGCGCTATGTGCTTCCAAAGATTCTCCTGTCTTCTTTTCTTGAACTTGGTTTTCTGTGTTTACGTAGTAATTCCTTTATTCTGCAGCACCTAAGGTCACTGCACGATCGCCATGTTGCATTTCTTAATGATCAATTTATCATTTGAAAAGTGCTGTGATGCTTTTTACGATGTGATTGTATTTATTTGTCGTGATTGTGCTTGTGTGCGGTTAAAGCAAATAATTAATCAGTTAGCCTTTATGTGCTGCACAATTTAAAACAATCTTTTATTACTTCACATACATAGCTCTAAATACATAATCGGACTTGTTTTGCAGGCTCTCCTTAGTGCCGTGTTAGGCCATCTTCTAGTTAGATCTGTATTCTTGTTGCTATAGAATCCGTTTTAAAAGAGTAATACCAATAGGCAATGGAACTCTAAAATTACAAAGATATAAAATGACATTACAATATGTATTCTGGGATAACCTTTCTGTTATCCTACAGGTGGTCCTAAAATATGTGTCAAAAATGTAAATGTAGGTACAGGGGACCTAAATAAGCATATTTCGTATAGGATTGTGTGTGCAGCGGTTATGCCGCCTTAAGCCGGTAGGGAGCGCTGATGACTGCGGCGTATAAAAGCGCTTCGCTAGCTGGATTCATTATTTCCCGCACGGATCTCAAATAGCATGCATCGTTTCACCAATGTGGAGCTTGCCGACATGCATTTCATGTATGGAGCTGCACAAGGAAATGGATTAGCTGCTCAGAGGATATACAGGGAACGATTCCCGGATAGGAATCAGATGGATCGTCGAACATTCGAGCGTCTTCATCGGGAGTTACGCACAAGTGGATCGTTTTATGCTTCCAGGCATGGAGCTGGCATTGGAAGATATCGCAGAATTCCTGCAGTGGAAACCAGAATACTAAACACAGTAGAGGATAATCCTTCGACAAGCTCGAGAGCTGTAGGACGTGCGTTGGGTGTGAGCTGTCAAAGTGTTTTGAGGACTTTACATGAAGACCGAATGCATCCGTATCATTTACAGAGAGTGCAAGCAATGACCCCTGACATCTTCCACGTCTCAACTTTGCTCGTTGGTACCAACAGCAGACGGCAGCCAATCCAACCTTCCCAGTAGATGTTTTATTTACTGATGATGCTACCTTTACGCGGTCGGGTATGTTTAACATCCATAATTCTCACCTGTGGGCTCATGGCAACCCACATGGCTCTTGTAAGCTGCTAATAAATTTTTGTTTTCTTTTGTCTTTACTTGTCTTTTCAGTTTCCTTTGATTCATAATGCTTTACAAACTGGTGTTATACTGTGTCATTACCGCACACACATTCCTATCCAAAATATGCTTATTTAGGTCCCCTCTACCTTCCTTTACATTTTTTACATATATTTTAAGACCACCCTGTATCTTGGATATATAAACACGTGTAAGCATAGGACCTTTTTAGGCGATCATTGTCACTTTCGACTGAAATAGCCATATCATTACGAAATTATTGAACGTTTGTATTAGCAGTACAATCTAACATTTGAAATACACAAACAATTACGAAAGGAAATGAATTTAGGACTGATGTTGCAGTTATGATATACAGAGAAGCAGTATGTTTCTGAAAAATCACCAAGAAATAATTGAATTTGTACATTACATCTTGATAGAATTTTTTTTTTCCTTTAATTTGATTCCTAACGTAAAATAGACATTAATTTAGTTGCGTTTAAGTTTCAGATAAATATCTGTGGTAAATATCTGGATTGCTGTAACAGAATAGTTACTGTACCTACCTCATACGTCAGTCTGTAACATAAATAGCACCACGTTCGTATTGAAAATGTTACGAAAAAACCCTATAATTACGTCGGATTAGTATTATCTAAAATGGTACATACAATATTTTTAAAAAAATACAAAGGTGTTATAAAAATTAAGGTGATGATTGAAGAATGAAACGAAGTAAACCTTAAAATTACCATAGAAAAGGACGTGAAACGATAAGCTAGAAAGGATTCTTCGAGAAATCTTGAAATACTTGTCAAAATGTAATCTGTATGAACACTATCTGATATTCATCAAGTAATTTGAATGGTACTTTCAAAAGAAATGTTTAAACATTTTTATTAGATTCGTTTAAACACGTCACAGATTTTATTGTTTTGTTTGACTCACATGTCTAAATGAAAAAGAATAACGGTAATTATGAAATTTTTGGATAATTCCGTTACGTCTAAACACCAGGTACAAGCAGGAAAGACCAACCCAGTTGGATAGGCAGTGATGGAGCATCCCCGAGATTTATTGGAGTGGCTTGGCTTTCCAGATTAATGGATGGGATTTCGGGAAACCACAGTTTCAAAACACACAGCGCTCGCGGAGAAAATACCTACCAAAGACGTTCTGCTAACAGTGCATCATAGGATTCAATCTTACGAAAGGTACAAACCAATCGAGATCGTACTGAAGATTTAAGCACAAATAAACCAAATATCAATTTTTGTGTTTTAAAAGGACAGACGAAGAAATATGTTGATTTATAATGCCTCGTGCAACTTTCGAAAAAAAAAGTTACTGAATATTACGAAAGATTGCAAATTCTAAAGAAATTACGTCAAAAATAGAACCTTTGTAAAAACAGATGTCTGTAATAAAAGAAATGAACTAGCTCAGACAAGTAGTACCAAAAAAAAAATGAGATGAAAAAATGTTGTATTACGTATGTAGGAAAACAAATAATGATGTAACTTATAAATTCTGTTTGTTATTAAATAAAATAATTAAATAACGAATAAGCTATGATTTGTTGGTTATAATTACCTTTTTTGCTTATGGCCTTACATCTGCTTTATACTTGGAGGCGGGAAAGGACTGGGGAGAAGAAACAGGAAGGAATTCGCCTGGAGAGTTTTTAAGAAACCATTTTCAACTACTGTTTATCCGCTGTTTATAAATAAGTTGTGAACAGAACGAAAATAATTTGAAGAGGTGCTTCAGCTAAATATACTTAAAAAAAAAAAACGGAAGAAAGATAGTTAATATAAAAGAAACTGCAATAACCTGATTACAAACGTTATAATGGAAATAGTAAATGTTGTCAGAGGATTCTTGAATTAAAAGAGGAGCCGAGAGGCGAACCAAAAAAAAAAATCAGCATTAGAAATCTTTAAGAAGTATATGAAACGTTAATCCAAGACTCCGAAAGTGATTTTGAAAGTAGTGTTTGTGGCACACATCACTTTGTAGAACAATGACTTTGACTTTATGGAGGTTAGAAAGGAGAACAGTGATGATTAGAAATGGACTTATCAAACAGTATATTAACCTGTTCTGTTATCAGTGAATAAAGATATTAATTAAGGAAGAAATTTCATTCATTAGTTACATCGGTGAGCTACGTTTGGTCTAATGTGTTAATCCGTTTGTTAATACAATCTAATGGGGAACCCTGGAATATGATAATAATAATTTCCAGCAAATAACAAATGAGGCAGATTGTAATAATTTGAAGAAGATTTACAGGGAGAAGGTTACAATGAGGCTAAAATAGTAAGATTAGAACTATGTATACCTCATGCCTAAATTTTATACTCTACTTGGATGGTTTTGTCGGGAGTGTATAGTGGTGATACATGTGATCAAAACAATTGGAATAATTCATTATAAATATCTGCGCGTTATTCACACTTACAGAATTGCAAACACAGGGGGATACACAGTACCAGGAGGATTTGCGGGGAACACCAATACTGCATTCACAATTAAAATACTTTTTGTTGCATTCTTCTGTCAATCTTTGTTTTCAAGATTTTACACTTTGAATTCAGGGACCCTTACGTGGACACCCTGTATTACCATATTGCTGCAAGTGATGGCGACGTGATGCAAGGCGTTGACAGGTAGCTGAATCGCGAGTGGAGGCCGAGGGGCAGATAGTGTCCCCTGGGCGAAGAAACCTGTCTCATGCGAGATGCGTAGTTGGCTTCGCTTTGTTTCACCAGAGCTCATTGCTCCGATGCCGGTCATGTGGCTGTTAGAGGTGTGGCTCACTCAGCTGATGGCGGCGATGCAGTCATAGCCAGAGACGTAGCGCTAAATAGTTGTCCCAGTTCAGGCTTTAAGTGGGGATATTCACTAAACATCGACGCATCGTATACCTTCGATGTTTACCATACGAGACATCGATCGGATTGATTCGATGTTTTGACAAAGAATTTTTCTATTCGATACATCGATTTTTTTTAAATAAAAACATCGAGTCAATAAAAAAACTAACTCTGGCTAATAATGACAAAAATAATAGAAATAAATGTTAACATTACTAAATTTATTCAAATTATTTCAAAGTAACTATCATTAACGGGTGGTGACACCTATTAACAATTGGCGGGACATAACAACGTTGAACATGAATTTCTCTTGCGGTTGGCTGTCCTTTCCGTATGACCAAACGAATAAAATCAATTTCTTAGGTTCACTCCCACTGTTTGCCGGTGTTAGCTGTGAATCGGAATAAGATGATATTACAGTGCTGCCATTTCTACGGATTTATTCGCAAATCTACGGATTTTTATAAAAATTTAGGATTTTCCGTTTTTTAAAAAAATAGCTACGGATTTTTGCTAGTTTTTACTATTTTCCTTATATTGGTGTTTTGTTAAACTTTGAGAGTATAGTGTTAATGCATTACAGAATTGTCAATAATTGTTAATCGTTTCCTTGCAACCGCTCGTGTGAACGAACGATTGAAATAAAGTTCATATTTTGTTTGATTATAGATTTTATAGATCTTAAAAGAACTATCGGTGCACTCTTTATGCTTGGTGACACGCTCGTTGGAACGGCTTACAAAGCAGTGCTTTCCGAGAAGGCTTAACCAATATCATAGAGTCAAAGTGTTCGCAGTATTTAACATTTCTAGTTACCGAAGATATGCTAAATTTAATGACAACAAAGAAAATAGATAATATATAGGCCCGCCCTCCCCCCCCCAAAGAGAAAAAAGAGTAGGCACAGCAGCAGCAGCGATTAAAGTGACGATGTATAAAACATTTTCAGAGATATTTCTTACTTTCAATGTAGAATATTAATTTATATTTGGAATTTTAAAGACCTGGAAATAAAAAGTATTCTTAATTTGACTCTCTCTTCAATAATTATTGTTTCAGTCTTTCAGTTTGCTAGTCTCCGGATTTTTGTACCCAATCTAAGAAAATTTTAGCGGACATCTACGGATATTCAAAGCCTAGTAGCTGGCAGCACTGTATTATTAGTCTAAAACAATTAAGTGTTACCTTACACTACTCAATATTTAGTTGTAAACCGGTTGGGGCAACATCTGATTGACTATTGTCGGGACTTCTGTTGCATCCGAACGTTTATTTCGAAGGCTGCTCAAATAGTCAGTCAGCAAAGGAAAACAACTGAGTAAAGTTTTGTTTCTGCAAAGTTTGCCTTAACACCATTGGTAGGATTTGGTTAAAGACTTATTATTTTTAGGCAGATTTAGACTTTAATTTTTAATGTCTGTTTTTTTTTGTAATGGTCTGATATCGTAGTAAAATATTTCTTTTAATTTGTAGTCTCTGTTTCACTCACAGAGCTATACCTGACTCATATAACACTACTAACACATAAGATCATAAAAATTACAAGGAAACGAAAAATGACTCATCACTCACCAAAGTTGAAGGCAACGACGGGAGAAAAATATATATCACGAACACAATATTTCGGTCCTAAACCTTCTTCATGTTAAAGAGAATGAGTCATGTGGTTCGGGAGGTGTGCACCCGCGGATGTTTCCTACACGACTGAGTGGATTATCAATATGGCAGTGGGACTAAGATGTTTTAAATAAATATGTATATAGGTGATGTAGAAGGTGATTCGGCGTGTTCACACCTCCCGAACCACATGACTCATTCTCTTTAACATGAAGAAGGTTGAAGACCGAAATATTGTGTATTTTTGTATTTTTCTCCAGTTGCTGCCTTCAACTTTGGTGAGTGATGAGTCACTTTCCCTTTCCTTGTAATTACTATAGGATCATAAAATTAATTTTTTAATGTTGGGTGAAAGGTGACGTTCTGGCCTCGCATTCGGGAGGACGCAGGTTCGAATTCCCGTCCGGGCATCCAGATTTGGGTTTTCCATGGCTTCCCCAAACTACTCCAGGCCTTGGCCGAATTCCTTCCCGTTCCTTGCCCCCCAGTCATTTCCCGCCTATAATGACCTCGACTAGGCGTAAAGCCATAAACAAAAAAGCATAAAATTAAACATTCGTTGCAGCTACAGCACTACAATGCTGGTATAGTGTTACTCAGTGTTCACACGGACCAAACGAAATACAATGAACTATCTGCGTTTGTTGAGCTAAGAAAAACATATAAGTATTCGATGTTGAATAAACATCGATGTTTTTAAGCGATTTATCGAAAAACATTGATGCAGGATTCCGATGTTTTACATCGAATAAAAACATTGATGTACTTTCTAAGTGGACACCTCTAGCTTTAAGCCACAGTGAATAATGCCCGTCCTCCGTGAGGAAGCAGATCAGCTCCTTTTTTAACTTTCATTCGTGGTGATGTAATAAGGCCTCAGTCCTCTCTTTCTACGGCTGAGTCCGTTGATCGATCGGTCATATGAGAAACAGGGTGTAGGCCTACTTACATAAGTATTGCTTGCAGAGATCATGCTCTGATTGGATGGTAATAAATGCTGCCCACAGAAAATGTCCGCGACGTTCACGCTTTATTCGTGGTTCTAGGATTTGAAAGATATATATACATAAACAATATCGAAAAGGGATTCAAAGATCGGTAAAAAGACCTTGGCAGTGTTTGTAGATTTGACTGCAGCATATGATACAGTCTGGAGTAAGGGAATAATCCTGAAATTCCTGAGGATCATCCTGTGCAAAACGATTGCCTCTCTGTTGAATGACATGATATGCAATCGAATGATTGAGGATCACCTAAATGGGAATAGATTAAACAACGGGCTACCACAAGGATAGTACTTCAACGCTTGGCACCTGAAACTGAATGTAAATGAAACAGAGATCAGCTCTTTTTACCTAAACAATAGAAAAACCCACTATAGACCTCAACTAAAATTCATAGACCAATTACTGAAGTACAGTGCTCATCCAAAATATCTAGGTGTGGTTCTTGACCGGTCATTTACATGTAAGGAGCATATTCATAAAACAGCGGCATAAGTAAACACTCGAAATAACATCCATCACAAACTTTCAGGAACTGGTTGGGGAGCACATGCCGCAGCTCTCAGAACACCAGCTCTTGCTCTGGTATACTCAACTGCGGTAACTAAGAGCAAACCATTCACCACATCGTCATGGAATGCCCTCTTAGGAGATTCAGTGGGACAATGCATCATATTCATGAAGCAACCACAGAAGGAATTGAATGGCTGCAATCGTTGGACTTCAGTCTGTAGTAATAGTTATATTTATTGTGATTTAATGTAGTTTCTGTTTTTGTATTTCTGCCATACGAAATACATAAAATAATACCTAAATACAAATGCTCTTCAGTAAAACGTGCTTCGTAGTAACTTTAACGACTTAGCGCTGACTTTCAAATATTTTCTATATCATTCCTACGAATTATCGTACCAATACTATCCGATTCTCATGTCAAGCTTTCAGTTAGTTTTAAAGTTTGTCCGCCGTTTGCTAAAAGCTGTTTTATACCCGCTTCCATACGAGAAATCGTTCAGCCATGTCAATATTCTTAGAGAATTTTTAAAATATTAATCTCTCTTGAAACCATATGGAATATCAAAATAGTGTTTACTTTAGGAACCATTCCTTCATATCTTACAGTTAATCATTTTATGCATCACGTTTCATGTTTTTCTGTATATTTATTCACGTGAGTTGGTGAATAATTTCTAATGTTCAAGACTGTGTAGCTTTGTTTTCAAGTACTTAAAGGTGTGTTTCTTATCAACGTTTTACGTGCTCACTAATCAGTAAGTTACAAGCTGGTATGAGTTCTCTTCTGTTAAATTTTCATGCCAGTCTTTGTCTCTTGAATGTCGCTAGCGCATAAAGAGGTTTCAGAAAATTCTCTTCAAAAGTATTTCTGATTTTAATTTTTTTTTTGGTTATTGTTACGATTGTACTACATCATCGGAGGTGCACCTGCACCTAACGATGGAAGTTAGTGATTACTGTGTTAGAAAACCATAGACATTAAAATGCAAAAAAGTTATAGGGTATCTCTCTAGTGTCGTGTAGTGCCTCCTTTAGCTCGGCCAAGTGCAATGGATTCAAGTAGTCGGTAGAGTTCGTCAACAGGGATCTGTGACCAAGCTTTCTGGATAGGTACTCATAACTGCGTGGTTGCAGTAGCTACCACACCTTGCGCAAGAACGACTCTATAGATCGTATCTCAAATATTATTCACGTGCTTCAGGTCTAGTGACCTAGATGGCCAAATCATCCGGTGGCACTGTCAAAATGTTTTTCAAATCAAAAGTGGGCCCGAACGTATCTCAGAAGAGTAGGGTGTGGTATGCTTGCTTTATAATCAGTCTAATTCAACAAAACAATTCTAATCCGGCCTGGGGTTTGGATGATTTGTGTTGTGTTCGTCGTGTGTTGTTCATAATAACACTTGACAGAATTGAAATCAAAGTTCGCCTATTTGTTTGGCAGAATAAAAAGGAACCCAGAATTATTTTATATTTTACACCACACATTATCGATCTCAAGCCTTCAACCTCTAACGGGTTTCGGAATAGGAGAATTCCTTAAGAGTCTGAGAGAAGCGGTATTTTATCAAGGAACAGTTGATTTGATCGGAGGAAACAATTCATGCCAGTTAAATCCAGCCAGTTTGCACATTGCCTTACCGGTAAGGTTGATCTCATGGGCTCTGGAGCTACGCAGCATATCCGAACCAAGGCTCCTGATCGTACCTGCGCCATGAATGTATATTTTTGGGGGGAACTACCATATTCCAGTCCTACAAGGTCTAACGCATGCGTTCCCGAGTCTAGGTGAACCGATGATTCAGAATCTGCTCTGTTATTTAAGACATTCTAGTCAGTCTTCTGCTGCCATGTAGAATCAACATGAAATGCTTCCAAGAATACCGCAAAGACTCCTCTTTAGTGTATTCAGTTGATTGTGGTAGTCACGTAGCTCACGCTAGCGTACGTCTGTTGGTTCGGATGCATCTGCCGTCAATACCAGGTCATTATTAAACAGCCATGACTGGCCGCCGCGGTATTCCGTGTGGAAGATGGCACCATTCATGAGGTACTCTCGATACACTCTGTGCACCTCGCAATACTAAATTTTGCAACCAGTTCCCAAAGGCTATGCCCCACGCGCTCGGTTGCAACTGTCAGTATGAAGTTAGTAAACGTTTCACGCAACACTCATCTGTCTAGCTATTAGCACTGACAACAACTTATCTATTTATACCTATCTCATGTGGCACGTTAACAACATATGCGAGAGTATCTAAAAAAATTAGGTCAATAGAAATTTTCAACACGTGCTGTCTACTCACTCACCGGATAAATGTTTATTGAGAGAAGGTATAAAACATTCAGTGAAATGAATACGTGTTTATACAGTAGAAGAGATCATGAACAAAAATGCTTTTCTATTTATTTTGCTATAATAAGCCAATGCCACCTCATGTAACAAACTCCATTCAGTAATCCGAAGTCTGGTGTTTAGTCGCCTCAGCTCTCATTAAAGCTAGTATCATCATTCTAGGTAAACAGTGGCTAAAGTTGTCTACAGAAAAATACTCTATAGTAGAAACTCATTACTACAAACACGTTGGGAGACAATTGTCGGTATAATTTACACTCGTGAATGTCCCATGAAACTTGATTCCCGATACGCTTTTCTCGTCAGTAGAAATTGGCGAGGCGAGTACATTGTGGGAGCGGCATTGTCCGTGGCGGTGGCTACTGTTCCCGCCTCAAAACAGCCGCTGAATTGACTCCGTATTTAGAGTCCGGGGGGCGATTGTTCCTGAAGAAAGGCGCCCGCCACAATAGAGCGGCGTCTCCGATACGGATCGGGGCGCCGCGCCCGGCCTCCGCCGCTTGCCGGGGAGCCTCGAATCCCCCGCAGCCTAGCCACACTGTTCCACCACCGTCCTCTGACTTAATATTTGATTTCATTAACCTTGCTGACTAGTGTCGTAAACAAAAGACTCCGTCAGAATTTAATGCCAACACAATATTGAAGAAAATAATTAAAAGAACTTTGTATGATACATATCAAAATTCAAATACTCCCATCTGAACGTTTCGCAATGAAACCGGACAGAAGTGGTAGGACATTGAATAACAATCATCATTGTTTTCAGGAAAGAGTAACCATTACCTTGGATTCTCTTTGGTAAGTGTTAATTCTTTTGTAACGGAAATGTGTATTTTTGGAGGTAATTCGGGAAAATCTCAATTTTTTTCCTGTATAATTACTGAAAAACTGCAAACCAGAAATAAGGGCAGCAGATGCGCCGTGCCAGTAGTAGGACTGTACATAAATAGAAATACTAATACATAATTCTGGACATTTAATTTACCAATAACAAAAGAGACCTTTCACATTACAAACTGTTTCTTGCTTTCAAAGAACTATTTTAAGAAGCCATATGAAGGCAGCCCTTAATTCAAAGAATTTTCACTTTTTCAGCTTCCTGCAAAACTGAAGTTTCCAAGCAGAAATTGCCTAAACTTAATGGGTACACAATATCCTTTATTATTAGAAGGAAGATACAAATAAATTAATTTAGTAGGCCTAGTACGTAATTTTTTACGTTTTATGGGAATACCTGCCGTTACCTGGACTTACAATTTGTTTGCTAAAATTTGATATAGAAATATGTAAGTTACGTAAAATGTGTTTCAAAACACGGGATCGGGATAATATGAAGGGGAATTCATAACTATACCACTCTACCATCGAACCTACCTCATCAAGAGAACCAATTTGTAATATGTTTAAAAGAAAGAAACAAAGTTGGGGGGGGGGGGGAACAGATTAACTGTGGGAGGCTACGTACCAAAGTTCCACCAGCAGATTTTTGTGTAAAATTATGTCACTTACGGAGGACATCTTATGTCAACACCGTTTTTTACAAAACTTGTTTTTGTTTTTATTGTCATTTGCTAAGATGTATAGCATCTGGTATTAGAAACCGGTGAGGTAGATAGATATAAATACAAAATAATAGTATGTAGCCACGCAAATCTACATCTAACCTATATAATAAGTTGTGTCTGTACATGAACAAACCATAGACAAATCGAGAGAAACAAAGCCTGAATGATTGACATAACATTACAGAGACTTACACACGCTATCCCTATGTCTGTCAACGTTCGGTTAGTTTTAAAAAGTTCATGAGAAAATATATTATTTATTCCAAAAAATGTATCATATGTTCTTACAAATGATTCATGCACTCCTCGTCAAATTTCATTAAAATCAGTTCAGCCGTTCAGTCGTTAAAACTTAACAAACAGACAGAGAATCAGACTTAATTCCACTTTTATAATTTAAGAGTAGATTTGTTTGAACTCACCTTCAAATAATTCATATTCGAACTGCTGGTTTTCTTCAACTGATCACTGTTAATGAAGGTATAAATACATTTTTTGTCTCAATATTACGACCCACCTCTTCCCATTTTCCTAGGATGAGTAATTATCAGGTGCAGCGCACAGCCCTCCCGTAAACCGACAGTCCGTCGTGTTAATAATACGTACCCTCCCCCGTTCCCGAACATTAATTCCACTAATTCCCTCCCTCGCTGACAATTTATTTAGCCATCGCTTCATCAGCTCGCGGTTCAGCTAATGAACTAACTCTCCGATAGTCATTAATAAGCGACAAACGCTAGCTCTCCATTTCGATGAGCTCTCTTCAGGAATCAATTGGGTGAGTTAATATAGACTGTCAACCTCGATACTGCAGTGCAAGCGCCAACTAGGAATTAAGCACCTCTCTAAGCCACCTAACCATTATCTCGCCGTGTATTAATCGCTTAAGCCCGTTAAAACATCCATTAATGGGGCGTAATACAGTAAATAAATAATCTGTCAGTAACCATACATCAATCGTTTACTGCTGTCACTGAAGTTCAATATATCCACATTCCAGTTATGTCCCCGCTACCAACCTACAGTACTATAAATCCCTGTCAAATCATTATCTTGGTAGAACCACAATCTTTCATTTCGTCGGCTTCTACATAGTATGTTAACTGATGCTTGAGGAATTTTTGTTTCATAGAATTTGAGGGAAAACCCTTAAGATCTCTGTCAAATAACATTATCATAAATACCCTAACATGATATGCAGACCAAGAAGAATCGAAATTTGGGCAGACTATAGAAGAATTAGTACTTTTTTTCTTTTAAATACAACAAGAATTACATGGCTTTTCCAGCAATTCTAACGATTAGCTACGTTGAATACTCTCATGATGGCGCTTCCCTGCAGATTAAAGCTGCTTTTCCGGACCTCAAATATGGTCTCACATCTAACCAGAACTTTTAAAATTACTCACAAGTATCCATAGACTTCTGGTTGTTCAGGTCAACAGCATAAATAATTAATTTTGACAGAAATCCTACGAATAATAAACTGAAATGATGTTTTAAGATCATTGCTTGCTCCTGAAGTTTTAATAGTTCTGACGACTTCTATCTGGCCCTGACAGATTTACTAGAATATGTTATCGCGGGAAATATCAAACTTACTAAAAAAAATCCCAATTGTTTAGTAAAATGTTGTAAGTATTTTGCTATGTACCTATTGAACTAAACAAATAAACAATTGCTACAAAGAAAGTGGTACTTCTCTCATTCTGTTACAAACCACCAATCTCACTATTCATCGTATTTTGTTCTCGAAATTTTCGAACGAGTAATCTAGTTTTAGCTTATAGCTTGTACTCACTTATAGTCTTATACAGGACTAATACGGTATCCAGTAATGTGAACAATTTGTTATCCTATTATATAAAACGCTAATCAGTAATCTGGAGTCTGGATGCGTCGTCTATAGCTACTACAGCTATTGGCTAGAGAACGGTCACGTGCCAGCCTTCACTCGCCAATCAACAGCCACCATATTACATTCGTACCATCATCTTGCTTTTCGTTCATTTACAGCTAGACACAGAAATTCATGTAAGGAGAAGGAGATTCAATATTTACGCTATGTTATCTGTATCAGTTAGACGCAGAAATTCATGTAAGGAGAAGGGAATTCAATATTTACGCTATTTTAACTGTATCAATTATAAGGACTAGGTTAAACCATAACCTAAGAATTTTTTTGGCAGACAGGTAAGAAACAATGAAGTTTATTAAAAACTCAGAGAAACGTACGTAATCGCGCAATGTATCAGTTAAATAAATAACAGTTATCCGTTTTCGAAATTATATTTATTTAAATAAAATCCTAACCAAATACTCTGATAATCTAACCAAAGTAAGGTACTCATATCACGAAAGATATAGGCCTAATTAAAAATGATTTCAATTTATAATTCGCAATTCAACAACGATATTCTTGCAGCCAAATAGCGGCGAGCAGAGATATTAGAAAATTAATGCGAGGCAATCATACGTTACAAAGTTACAATTGGTACGTTCGTTTAAATTTACATGTTGCTTTTTGTTTATTTACGACAACTAGATGCAGAAATTCATACAAGGAGAAGAGTATTCCATGTTTGCGTTATATTATCTGTATCAATTATAATAACTAGATTAAAACATAACCTAAGAATGTTTTTGGCAGCAGATAAGAAACAATGCAGTTAATTAAAAACTCAGAGAAAGTTTACACCAAATTTACGAATCGCGAAGTGTATCACCCAGATAAATGACCGTTATCCGTTTTTGATATTATACTTTCCATCATTAAAGTAAAATCATTTATCAAAATAAATCATAGTCAAATACTCCGATAATCTAACCACAGTACGGTACTCATATCGCGAAGATATCATTAAAAATGGTCGATATACGTTTTTCCACACAAGTTTTTCCAAAATAAATTCAGACTACCACCATAGGTGCTACCTGTCGTTATTCATATGAGGGTAATAAAGCTATGATTTTCGAATGCAATGTTAGTGGAGGTTGTGGCTAAGTTGACCAGAATCGCAACTGACACATTTTGTTACAGCATAATTCGCTCTGAAATCAGTTTTAAAAACCATTTAAACTGCTTTCATAAGCACCATGTTACTGGAAGTATTAATTAATGTGGGTGAAAGAAGTTCCATATTTATCGTGCTCAACTGTGTCTGGACCAGGAATAAAACTAATATTACAAGGATAGCAAAAGATTTGTAGAATTCCTAATTTGTTTTTAATTTTAGTGGTTCTATACTTCCGTCGTCATTAATTCAGTACAAGTTACTACTGTATTGCTATGTGAACAGCAAATGAAATATGTAGAACATTAAAAAATCAAGGCCATTATCATTATGTAATAACAATTCCGTATAATTAACCAACTGCAAAAAAGTGAACTGCTAGAATATTGCGTTCAAACCGTCATTTTTGACGGGCTCGAAGCTAGTCATTAATAATTTGTTACGATATTCTTAATTCAACTATAGTTAAATTTTTAAAATTCTACCTGCGGGTTACCTGTCCCATCTTCGCGGAAAACTCTTCATATTTGGTGCCAAAGATATCTGATTCCTCTAATTAAACACTGCAGTCAAATTCTCTTGCTATCGAACTGAACTTCTTATTAATACTTCTTCACCACTATGTCCCAACAGTAGGGGTTGGCTGTCTTTGATGAGTTCTACTCATCATTGGCATGGTCAATTTTGATTTTACGTCCGCATTCCTTCGCTGACGTTAAGCATTTATACCTACTGCCAGATCGTACTACGTAATAATTAGGAAATTAAGTGTAGCCAACTGTCTGCGAAATGTAGCTATAACAATGTTCTGTATGTGGTAAATATATTATTTTTTTTGTAAAATGTGAAAATAATAGGCGGAGACTGAGGATCTTCCCAGAAAACCGCCTAAAACCGCAGAAATTACGACCGACACGCGGCAGCCTAGGTTAGTGCCCGGCTCCACTTCACCTCTCCAGTCCAGTATGCGGAGGGTAACTTAATAGTGCTTACAGCTGCCATGTTTCAATCAAACATTTGGGCTATTTTACCAAAAAGCAATCTAAACTTTCTATCTTTATCCGCAACATGGTGAAAACAAATTCTCGTTTCACACTTTCAACCTGATACACATATAACAGAACAGAAGAACAGAGTATTTTAGTATTTTTTTGTAAAAAAAGAAGAAGTATCTCTACCCTGTGATTTAAAACGTAACAGAAAGCTACAGTTGCAAACAACTGGACGGAGTAAGAAACAGGCATCAAATTTTATAACAAGTCACCTTTTGAGAACAAGATACAGTTTTTCACAAATGATAGGATAGGGTAAATAATTTACTAGTTCAAAATCTTCCCACTCTGTGACATCATGTTTTTACAGGATGTCAATTCGAGCCAATATGGTCATTTCTGCCATGCCTGCAAAAGGGTCATCTGAGTTTAGTTGGAGTAACTTCGTGTGAATTTCCAACTGAAAACCATACGGTTAGTAGCAATGTTAATACAGAAATAAGACGTAAAGAAACAAGTAAATGCGTCGCAAAGCTACAGAACTCTCACCACCAGGCGTATAATTTACACCCCCTTGTTTAAATACTAGTTGCGGGGGGAAGGGAAAGAATGAAAGTGTTGGAAACTAAATATATAGTAACTAACATGGGATAGTATGCACTCAAAGATTGCTGTGAAAAATTATCATACGAACTGGTTGTAGGATAACAGGCAGGTTATCCCAGAACCTTCATATTTTTAATGTCATCTTTGAATTTAGGAGTTCCATGGCACAGGCCTGTTAATATGACACTCCTTTTAAAAGGTTTCTATAGTGACAAGATATACAGATATAACTAGGAGATTGCCTAGGTTGTTAGCGCTAAGGAGAACCTGCATATTAAGAAGTCCGATTATGTAATTGAAGCGATGTATTTTGAGTTATTAAAACTAAGTTAAACTGTGCTGAATATAAAAAATTATCAGTTCATTTATTTAGTTTAGCGGTACATTCAGAGAATAAAATAAATCGCTCCACTTCGCAGCGAAATCACTAAGCTATTAAGAAGCATAAAACACGACAAATATAAACAAAATCACTTCGGAAATACAATAAGGTTTAAAAAAAAAATTGACTGCTTATGAGTTGTTGGTAATATAATTCATACGTGTCCGTACTGTTCCACATAAATAGTAACTAATATGATATAATATGTAGTCGTAAATTACAGTGAAACTTATTATGGTAACTGGTTGGTAAGAAAATAACTGGTTATTAGATACTGGTAACAAGTGTATACACTGTTCCACATAAGAAGTAGTAAATAACTCCGGATTGTATTTGTAGATTACAGGGGATATTGATTATGCTAATGGGTTGTAGCTAACTTGTTGTAAATATACAATAATATTATCAATTGTATAGTAATATTGACATTATTAATAAGTGTATGTACTGTTCCACATCCCCGAGATTGTTCTCAAATGGGATCAAAGTGAACATATCTATCTATCTACAGAAAGCATGCTGCATAAAAGAAGCGACACCAACTATATATCAGTATTCACTAGTTAGTTAAACTATCTGTTCCAAATCCTTTCTCCGTATTTGTTCATGCATGTTTGAACTACAGACAACTAGTTCAGATAGATTGGGTGTTTGATTGGCCATTGTGTATTTACCAAACACCAAACGTCGGCCAAAAGAGATCGACTCTGAGTTACTCGTATTGCAGGGTTAGTTATCACTAACTTTATTTATACAAACAGAGCCCTGCAGCCGGATAATTCAGCTTATTTATTTAATTTGTGTTCATACCACACAAATATTTAAAAAAAAAAAATAGAGCGAAAAGTAGGAAAACAAGTGTTGAAGATTCCACATTATAAATTACTCTTATCTGAATCATTAAGTGGCAGTGGCTCAGAACGCAGATATTGTTGTCATCGATTTCTGCGACATGGGATACATACTCATAGACAACGCCTTCATTTCATACAGACTAAGAACTTCAATCAGGATTTTTAAACAATAAAGATTTTCAGTATCACCAAATATTATGTTTTTGAAGCCGTTTCGTTGGTTGATAGCCAATTGATTCTACCAGCATGTGTTTGGAATGGTAGTGAAAAAATTCAAACTGGAACTGCGATATTTTTTCAACTTATTCTGAACTGATGACCGTTCCTTCCAGTTCCCGTAATCGATTGCGGCAGATGGGAAGCTCATCACTATCGTTCGTGTCTGGCGTCTGGTAGTCGGTACTGCCAGACAGCTCGGGCCAGCACCCATGGCAGAGCCACTCTACTGTGCCACTAATTCCAGCGGCACTCAGTCCTCCAACGGGCTTTGTTTAACAGTCCATCCCTTTAATAATTCGACGCTCAGTACTGCCACAACGTGGTGGGCCAACTGGATCGCAAACTTTGACCGAGAGCGAGGGAGAACTCTCTCGCTCTACGCACCACACTTCCACACTCACTGGGTGCAAGTGAGTTTCGCTTCAGGCGGCTCTCAAGTGGAAATGATATATCCACTTTAAATCATGAAACCAAGTTAACTCGAACGGATTTCGAAGTTGATGGAAAATTTTGACAAGCGTATGAAAATCAGAAAGCCAGAGGTGCCTGGAGAGGAATGCGAATTGCTCTGGGAACACATGAGAACTTACGAACTCAAAAAAAAAAAAAAAAAAAAAAAAAAAAAAAAAAAAAAAAAAAAAAATTTAAAAAAAAAAAAAAATAAATAAATAAATAATAAAAAAATATATATATATATATATATATATTCCGTACCTCAACCTAACAACGAAAAGCCTAGAAGAATTTGAGACTAATCGTGTCAAGACAATTAACTCGCGGTAAAGCCAACGCAAAAACAAGAGATGAATTGTCTTGTTAACACTTTCTGTTAATAAAATATATCATAAACGTTGCATTAAACTGGAAACTAACTTTTGATAGCCAACTCCATGGAAATTGTGTGAAGATGAAAGTTTACATGGATGAAAATAATTTTTAATATTCTATTTTCTTTTTTATATATATATACAGAAGAGAGTAAACTGATAATAACTTTTTAAAACTAAACCAAAAAAAAAATTCATTAGAGGCAAAATATAGATTTAAACAAAATTATTGTATAAAAATTTAAGACGCATGAGTGCTATTAATATTTTGCAATAAACATACTATAGATAGTAGTTCAATGGAACGACACATCAGAGGAAATCAAATAGAGACCAGAAATATTGTTACTATAGTACATACATCGAGGCAGTAAACCCCTATTTTCTATTCCGATATTTATCACATACGTTATTAGCCTTGAATATTCAGTTGAGACAGTTTATTCGGGTATATGGATATATGATTGACCCGGTCAAAGCGAAACAGTCCGTACACTACTAACAAGTTCCAAGGAGAGAACAGGTACTCCTAGTGCATTTTGCATGTCTTATAATTTCTTAATGAATGGAATTTCTTTCTTCTGCTCCAGCACTAGCAGGTAAAAATTCTGGAGGACGGCGGTTCGAATCCCCGTCCGGGCATCCAGATTTGGGTTTTCCATGGTTTCGCAAATCACTCCAGGCAAATGCCGGGATGCTTCCTTAAAAAGGCCATGTCAGAATTCCTTCCCATTCCTTGCCCCCATCCTTTCCCGCCTCAAAAGACCTCGCTGGTGAGAGACGTAAAGCAGTTAAAAAAAAAGCAGGTAAAAAGAGGATCTATCGCGTGTTGTTCACGTTCAGCGTATTGTTCACGTTCACTGGAATTATGGGGATTTGTCGAAAAAATGAAAATAGTGAAGCTGTAATTAATTTCATCAATTATGTCAACGCAAAAATAGGAGAGTTTCCTTCAGTTACCTTTTACAGGGAAGATGTATTGAATTTTAACATTTAATACGTTGGGTTGTATCATCTTATTAAATATTATATTTAAATTGTATAAATAACAACCCTTGTTCTTTATAACTTATAATTATACCCTTGTGCATGTCATTAAACTCTGTCTTGCTTTTCTAATTGTATTTTATTTCTATGTGACACCACATTGATTACGGTTTCGAGTTGTCACGTATAATAATATATTTGAATAATGCAATACGTATAGCACACTTGCTTTTGAACCTTCAGTAGTTGGCATTTATAAACCGTAGGCGTGACTTTTTCGCCCTGACAGATTTTACATCGCGAATAATTGTGTTATGTGTCATTTTCAACAGATCGCAGAATTGTATTTCGAGGCATAGAATTACAGTGAACATTAGTTGGCGAGGAAAGTAATATTGCGCGGTAATTGAAAAATACCTGCAGTGACAATTATATATGGTAGAGGTGCTGTGAGACAGAACATCTCCATGGAACCGGCACTGCTAGAAGGCGATAGTTAAAAAGAACTTTACGTATTTTGTCTTGCTGGGCAATGCGAAGTCTACCATCTAAAGCAACAATAAATAAATAAAAAAACTCTTGAGGGCTTCCGCTGACGTATCCATCGTAAATCATAAAGCTGGGTTACAAGCGAAACCCTTTTACTGTGCTAAGTCTGGATATGTGAAACGTGCCAAGGGATCACGTTTTCCTACGAAGTGGATGGCATCTCGGGTACCAAGTACTGGTCGAAACGAACGGTTTACTCTTTCTTTCATTGAGAGGGTAACAGACAGACCTTCGTCAACCTGCTGTACTGATGCCTCTAACATATACCTTGTCGCCTAGGGAACGTCCATAAACTACGTAGGTCCATTTTGGTCTCCTGTGAACCCACGTAGCCCGACGTGGCTTTTGCCTCTACCCCTCCCCTCCTCACGTAGAACGAAGCTTTTTTCCCTTTTGATTCCAGAAGTCATTTTGTACAGTTTTCTGCTGTCAAACTATTTTTAATTACATATGTAGATAATTAAATGAAATAAGTAAATATTCACATGCTGTTGTGTTTTCTGTACCTCATTTTAATTGTGAAAAAACGATGTTAAAGGAAAGCTACGTGGCTTGGCTTGGAAATTCCCCCTCTCCCCACACGTAGCGCAGGGTAGCATTCCAGCCCCCCCCCCCCCGCCCACTAGACCGATTCACGTAGTTTATGAATGTTCCCTAAAAACTTTTTTTTAACTGTCAGCAATTATGTTCAAATAACCTCCAAAAGATTATTATGTTCCATAATTTCAAAGATTGTGTTCTTTTGTAACTTAATTGCACTCCGTTTGTATAAACAATTCTTTCAATACTTAATGAGATAAATATTATCGATGAGCTATTTTTCGTTAATTGATGCTATCCCGTATTTACTATTCCCAATAGCTTTTTATATGCAAGATGTGTCATGATACAGAACGAATTCACTAATATTAATACAATTTAATGCAATTTTTCTCGGCGTTGTTTATTTATAAACGTTTCTCCAAACCGAGTAATATTATTATTGATGCACAATATTTCGGCGACATTAAACTCCGTCGCCATCTTCAGGCGCAGTTGTAAGCCTTGAAGTCTGCCTGCACCTGAAGATGGCGACGGAGTTTAATGTCACCGAAATATTGTGCATCAATAATAATATTACTCGGTTTGTTTCCAGAGAAACGTTTATATATAAATATTAATACAGTTGTGAGTAATTGATTCAGCAAGCGATTAAACCAGCTATAGAATCAATATATTTCAATAATCATGCATACTTTTAATTGTTTAAAATATTCGGCAAACCTTATCAATATCCTGCTTTCATAGTCTTTTGACTTTAGAAGTTTAAAATCAGTTTTAGTATATAGTATTTTATGATGTATGCGTGAGACCATAAACGTATATGTATTCAACAACTAATTCTTTGTAACTGTAAGCTGAAGTTATACAAGATCTTTGAGAACTTTGAAATCCTGGGTGACTAATGATTTCATCCGAACTGTAATGTATTTTGAAGTGCAGCTCGTGTTTACGTATTTTCTGAGTCAGTCATGTGCGGGGGTTACAGAACAAATTGGAATTGTCCGTGTGTTCACAGGAAACCGATCGCAATAGGGAATATGCATGAAATTCAAATTTACGTCTAGTATTTTTATTTGAAACTTTATTACTGTAGAATTACCGCTACAACGTTTTTTTCCTATTTATTTGATTTTTATTTACTGGTTTTAATTCATCAAAAGTGTTAAAAATTGGAATTGTAACTTCGCAAAACGACAAGCTCTTGGTCGAATCGAATCGTACACGATCATATTGTAAACAAAGGCGTAGTTGCTTTGCGATTGTGTTGAAGTTTATCTTAACTTATCAGCATATTTGTAATTCTTGCTACAATACGCACACGACAAATAATGAATGAAAACGTTTTTCTGAAAGCACAGTCGGAAAATCTTCAAAAAATTTATGCTTTCATGATGACAAGATATTTTGCATCAAATCCGAATTTTACGGCCGCTGAGCTCAGAGGAGTGAAAACTGCAAGGTAATTAAGTGCGGCTCAACACCTTTCTTTAAATGTAATGTGATTTTTTGCCCTTCTTGCAAAGCCATGATGTTTTATTGCATATAATTCTCTGTATCGACTTCAATCTGAAAACAATAAACATTTATTACTTTATTGTCAGTGCTAATGAAAGCAGTTCCAGTTGAAATGCACCCCGGACCAGCAAGAAGACTTAAAGTTTTGTAACAACGTAAAACAAGAAATCAAATTTTTTCAACCAAAAAAAATATATGTATATATTTCACTTGCTTTCTGGAATGGCTTGTTACTAATGCGATTACTTCTTGCAGCTGAAAGTAGTTCCACATGTATCGCGATCTATGCAGACTGGACGATGATTGAAACAAATTTTATGCTGTATCACACAGGTTGTTAAAATTTATTTTTAATTTTCTTTGGTGTTATGAACGCCATATTTCAGTCTCATGTAAGTTGTTCCAATGGATCAAGTTTCGATAGCGATACAGTTAATTATACTAAGGCGCTTTTGATAAAAGCTAAGATTTTCGAACACAATATTAGCGAAGGTTGTGGTTAGGTGGAAATGCTCCATGGACCAGCAGACACGCTTTGCTAAGGCAGGAAGAATTTAGTTTTATAAATTACGCAGTATAGCATAAGGTAATTCAGTAGAGATAATCAATTGCAATCAAATGACTTGCGGGGAAACTCCGTTGAACTCGTCATTTTTAACTGCCTTTGAAGTTAGTAACATAATAAAGTGTAGAAAAGTGTTTAACTAAATGCCTGACTGAACTTTAAAAGTTCTTACTTGCTTTGGATTAAATTTCCATAAGAAATTATTTTAAAAATATACCGATGAAACTTTTTAATTTAACTAAGATATGGTTAGAGTTTGAATAGGTAAAGAATTTTTACGTTACGGTACATCTCTTAAAATACACAAATGCAGAAATTCTAAGTACTTACGTTAAAATGATCTTCAAAACAATATAAACAACTAGTTGCAGATATTTTATCTCTTCTCGTAGCCGTACACGACTTTTTTCTTATATTCGCATCTCGCGGGACAAGAAAATACGCTTTAGGTGCATTTCATATAGGTATAATACAGTACTTATAAAGCGGTTTTCGACCTCCTTTCATATCGACATTAGTTAGAAAATAAAAGTTTTGAGATGAAACACTCCAAGTTATATAGTACGTCAATGTAGTCGTGTACTTACATGTCATAGTGCAACGCGTCAAAATGGCAGCGTTTAAATCGACGGGACTGGTCTGCAGTTTTTAAATACTTATTTTCATGTTGAATCTTAATATTTACACCAATGTTATATTTTTTACGGTTATGTACGAATGTAAATAATTGATTAAAAAATATAAAACATGCATGCATATACCGTATTTGCGAGACTACTGGAACGCAGGTGACATACCTGCACTGATCTTCGGGGCGAGGAATTTATTGCCCCTAATAAGATGCTGGCTAGAAAGTTCAGCGTGTAGGTGTAACTAATGGATTTGTTTATCCGGCATATGCCGACCCGAGATAGGGGAGGTAGCCGAACGAAAATTTGTCTTCCTTAAGTTTGTAATGAATTAATAAGTACAGTGTTATTAGGCACAAAGTGTTCTCACAGTATGTGTTAGATGTTGGTGGAGTGGCGTATCAAACATGCGGTTATACATGGGCGCCGGGAGTGGGGTGTAAGGGGGTGCACTTGCACCTTCCTGCTATGAAGGTAAAATTCATAGAAAAAGATTAAGAAACAAAAATTTTATTATTAAATTAACTGTATGAATAATAACTTAAGGCACCTAGGTTCTTGTCCAAATTTTTTCAACGCCTTATCAATAAGTTCAGTATCCTTAGTTAATAAGTAATAAGTGTTACATATGATTAAACAAAACGATGCACCCCACTTAAAGTAATCATGCCGGCGCCCATGCAGTTTTAGGTGACTCAACAAAACGTCCAGATTTATACGTTCGATTGGTGACGAAGCTTTCTACCTGACTTGGATATTCATTGGATGAATAGCCCACCACAAATAACTAAGGCCCGCTTTCCATTTGGTCACGTTTTGGAAAAGACCCGCCAAATGCCGTCAGCTGGTGACGGCGACCAAAAATAGACATTAGTGCTGTAGGATCGTAATTTTTCACAGCGTTGAATATTAATATATTTTTCTCGGGCTTCCAGCCGTGTTAATATATCATATTTGCGGGACGTTTCGAAGGCGTCCATCTCTGCCTCCATTCTCAACCAAATGTCAGTGTATAACTGTTTGTTTATTCAGCCGCTGCTACTGCGGCTGAATAAACAAACAGTTATACACTGACATTTGGTTGAGAATGGAGGCAGAGATGGACGCCTTCGAAACGTCCCGCAAATATGATATATTAACACGGCTGGAAGCCCGAGAAAAATATATTAAGACATTAGTGCTGTTTCTAAGTGATCTTTCTAGCCTACCCCGAGCGATCATCTTGGCTGGCAGCGCTGTGTTTCGCCGAGGATCGTACGCCACATCGCGGTGCGAAACGTACAGAGTTTTCCTCGGAGCAGAGGAACTGATGAAAGGACACTCTAATTCTGATACTGGTCTGGTGCAGCGGCAAGTAACCTTCACCGAGACGGACGACTGTACGACACATCGCGGCCTGGGGAAGCGGCCACCGCGTCCCGCTGGGCGAAAAAGCTGGACGACCCCCGCGGCGCTATTCTGCCTATTCATGCGTCGGTCCTGACTTCATCTGCGGCGCAATGGTAAAACTTTGTCCGCGACGGAAACTTATGCAATCTGTTCTACCTAGTAATCAACCCTGAGATATTGCTCTAACTGTTTAAAATTAAAGACATTTTACGATGTTTACGATATCAGCCATCCCTTTAATTCAAGTAATATGTCATGTGACTAGCTAAAGATTCATAATATTCAAACTTGATATTTTCTTTATGTTGAAAGAACAGTATGTTTGAGAAGTTACTTTACCTAAAAGCAGACTCCACAAGTTCTATGGAAAATTAAGTGTGCAGTATCGCCAATGTGGTGGCCCAGCGAATGACGGCATTTGCTAAGAATGTTATAAATTGTTATACTAGATTTGTCTTGTGGGAAGCCAATCACGTGACGGCTCCGCGCGCTTGTTGCGAGAGGAGAAATGAAAGTTGCGTCCTAGAAGAAGGAGAGCTCCCGAGGTTTCGCCGGTTCTGACAGCTGGTTGAGATGGTACTCTCGGCAATCACATCTCCCTGCAGCTGACACCCATAGCCAGCCCACAGTGAGCACAGACCTTGCGGCTACCCGTGGCGGTGACCGATCATTGGTCCTTGTCAGTGCGCAACGGTAACAATTCATTCGAGATGAGAGAATTTTGGATAATCGTTCACCCCAGTTCAATAGGTTATGAATTAAAATCATGCTTTCATTGGTATCTGTGAGGTAAATGATTTCTGTTGTAACTTTAGGAAGAAAAACAATAAGTTTCAAATAACCACTCATGATTAATAAAGCCAATTATACTGTAATTACAATTTTCATTTTAACCTGTCCAGTGAAAAAATATGTTTTGATTCGATAATGAGTAATGAGTCATAATAATTTTAAAACTTGCTGTAAATTTAATGATCGGAATTGTAGGATCAAGAAGTCTTTCCTTCGCAAAGGGAACACTTCAATACAGATCGATTTCCTACGGGGAAGTAGTACCATCTACGGCACTTATATCCTATGCAGATGTATTTCCGTTGTTGGATGTATGTATTGTGCCGGGAAATATTTTCTCCAATGCATGCCTGGCAATAATAAAAGTTTTAATCAAAATACAAACGGCTTTTCTTCCACAAACTGGGTCTTCTGCTTGCTACCAAATACTAATTTGGAATGCAGTTTTTAATCCATCCAGAGAAAATATTGCCAACGGAGTTGCGCAACATCCTAAAAAGAAGTTTCTCTGAATGCTTCCTTTCATTTCAGAAAATATAACTTCGGTTCAAATATTCTTTGGGGAACTAAACACAACGCCGAAAGAGTTAATCGATTCTATATGAAAAGAAAAGAAATATTTTTTCTGATTTTTCTGAATCAACCACAAATAATAATTTTCTTGGAGAGTTAACGAGGTGAATAGTAAAGATACGGGAACCGAACAAACACGGAAAATTCGAAATTGTAATGATCTCAAGACTTGTGTCTCGGTAGTGTGACTGCAAGGTCGGAACGGCAGTGGCTGCCACGACTGGATATATGTTCGTGTTGTGTTGCTGCCACTGTCGAAAATCTGTTCACGTGAGATCAAGTCCCTCGGCGGGATGCTGTTAGCTTTCTGAACATTGGACCCAAACCACATTCCGGTAGTGGCGTCACACACTGGTAGAAAACCATTGTACTTGTACTACGATGCCTCACGCTGCTATCACCAGTCAACGGTAAAGGACTTATACGCACCCTAGTTTGCCAGAGTCTAGTTTGAAAAATCTCAATCACGCCCTTAAGTGATTCACAAAGCACATTTAATAAACTTCATGCCCTCCGGTTAGCTCAATCATTGTGAATTGCTAAGATCTTTGTTTGTAATAAATAATTACAGCTATGTTTTGTTTTTATTATATTAGGGATTTTCATTTATACTCGTTAATAAAGATCATTCATTGATTTAATTGAACGGATATTAAATATTTTCACATTTGATTATAAATTTTCTTCCCTACGGGGTTCTTCTCAGCTCTGCAGCTGTTTCCCCGCAGTATTCGCGGAGGTAGAGCTCCGCACTCCCGATTGACCTTTGGCATTTGAAGTGGAGGTGACGGCGTCGACACCACGTTCAGGCCAATCTTTTTCTCCTCCGCGGCACAAGCGGGCTGAGTTGGTCATGGGGGAGAGATGGGTGACCGTTCCGAGTGTTATTCTTTCATGATGATCCTCGGTCCTGTCGTGGGTCGAAGCCCGGTCGTCCGTGTCGCAGTTAGGAGATACGTGGTCGCCCTTTGATAATAAGTCATTAATTCTAATATTATAATGTTTTCCAGCCTTTCATTATGAATATATATGTAGTTGCATACAAATTGAACCAAATGGTGCCCAATGCCCAAAGTAACATGATAATTAATTCATAGCAATCACAATTTAGCCAAGGAAATTAGTAAAGTACCAATAATTAAATCATAATCGCTCTTGTAAAAGAAAATAACACTGCCGCTCAACAATTGTGGCATTATTTCTTAGCGATAGAATGCTAAACAATTTCTCTATCAGTTAAAATATTTCACTATGTACTTCTCTTGAAAATATGTACGAGTATTTGGAAGTAACTTTTCGGTAGCCTACATTCAGCATTGACAATTACATACTTGGTTATAAGTAACTTGTGGTTACAGCGAAACTTTTCGTATGTGTAAGTGTTACAGCCTCTGTTGTTTTTCTGTAGCCCTAGAACAATTGTGTGACGCAAAGAAAACATAATCCCGACTCTATATTTTAATTATACGAATGCGCCCCTAAAGAACTCTGTGGATCAAACCGAGATCTGCAACCTCGCCCGGAGCCTCTTCTCTTCCGCCTCCATCTGAAAGCAAAGCCGTGTTTCGTCTACAACGCGAGAGCTAGTAGAACCCTCAAACGAGCTTCCACCTAATGGTTGCTCGCTATGTCTTAACTCCATTTTGTTTCCATCTCATAATACAACCGCTAACCTCTCATCGCCAGCGCCTCTAATGAGGTCGGGCGCCTTCTCCCTGCATCAACGTCCTGAAATTGCTCGCCGCCGACTGATGCGAAGTGGTACCAACAACTTTGGGATCAAATACGTTCTTAAAAGTTATGATCTCTCAAATAATCGCACGGAGCTTATCACTGTACAGGAAGATCACAGGGTAATAATTGACAAGGGGCTTCACGGTGACATGGTATGCTATTTTACAATGCTCATGATTCTTTCATTCTGTAGTTCTTTGGTTTTTTTTTACAGAATTGATTAAATGCTTGTTGTCACCCTTCTGTGAATCATGGAAACTTGTTACAGGTTTTGCCGTAGCGGCAGTGGAAGAGATGGTCATAACAAAAACTATTACTTGTGTGAAGGCATAAGGCACTGGCATTTTCTTGCTTGTAGGTAAGGCAGTCGGCCACTGAAATAAAGTATTCAAGGATGTTATTCTCAATTTATAGCGGAAGGATTTTGACGTAAATATTTGCTTGGAGCAATATTAATTGTACAAGGAAATATACTATTTGACAGTATTAAAAGTATATTACAAATTGTAGTTATTCGCGTAGATTAATGAATAAGGAAGCTATTTTTTTAAGTCTCAAAGGAAAGGTGGATTTTTCGTTTGTGTTTGTTGCATCATAGAATCATGTTTTTATTCGACGATTTTTTTTGTTAGGTGTCATCCAAACGTTTGAAACCTAAATTGTTGCAATAGAAGAAAACTTTTATGAAAAGATATCCTTTTCCATTAATTATACATACCAGACATTCATTATTATGGCAAAAAATACAAGCGCACGGTGGTAAATAATTTATTTTAACAGTAACATCACTTGAAGAAATTTCGCGTCAATCTTGCAACAGTTCCGGAACGAATTTATTCATTTCGTTGGGATTTTTACGTGACGATACAACTGTATGTTACTTTGTGACATAAATGCGTCTATCTAGGTGGTATTTATTTTTAAAGTGCGAGTAATTTTCGGCTTAAAAAATGTATATATGAACTGTGTGTAGGTGTGCAAGTAACGTTGAGTTTCATTTTTAAAGTTTTCTTCGGTTATGTTTCAAATGTTTACTATATGCTTATTACTGTATTTAAAAAAATTGTGAAGCCTTCGAAAAAATTAATGTTTTGGTGGAATTTCGAAATAAAATTAATATGCAATGCTACCAAAGAAACACCCTCAGAAAACAGATAGAACATATTCCGAAGTGAGGAGCGAACCAAAGGACCCAAACCTTACTGATATTTGCATTAAACAACGTTTTGAATTTAATTCAACGAAACTACAGTGTAAATAATCTTCATAGACCTGGTCGCAATATCGTCTGGGTTTCTACGAGCAAGTTGCAGCGACGTTTTTTCGTATTTCAGCTATTGTGAGAAAACTTACGGTTGTTTTGAGAGATTTTATTGTTATGGTTGTAGATTCGTGTGCTACACACTATTTATAAAAAAATGTTTCCAACAATAGGATATTTGACAATATTAAAAAAATATTATAAATTGAACTCATTCTCATAGATTAATGCTTCAGGAAGCTAATTTTATCAATTTTGAAAAGAAAAGTGGATTATTTTTTAATAAAAAAGCTAAATAAAAATTATACTTTTCTTACCTCTGGTCACGTGACAGAAAACGCTCTAGGATTGGTGGTCGCTTGAGTGACGTAACATGTCTGTAAACGCTGCGGCTAGGAATGGAGCGTTTCCTATTATCCAAAACATTATGTAAAAGCTTACAGAGGAAAAATAAGGAAAATAGACGCCTTATTTGTGGGGCTGGCTAAAAAAAAAAAAAAAAAAAAGACTTTTATTCTACTGAGCTTAAAAATGTAACAGCTTCTATTTGAGACTCATTTACTCATTTATATTTAAATTGAAAGTTAGAGATTGATTGTTTTGCGTTAGCAAACCATACGTCGAAAAATTCTGTACGCGAAATTTGTGGAGTCATGCTGAAAATAAAGAAAAGTTGTATGGGTGTCGCAAATATGCGCAAACAAATTACGTTATTTCTTCTAGCTAATAAGCAGCTCTTTCAAATAAATATAGTAATAGATCGGTATAATGAACTAAGACTCAACATGAAATTGGCTGAGTAGTTTTTTTTTTAATTAAAATAATCTCGTTCTGTTTTAATGATGCTATTGTATCACGAAAAAATCATCCGTAAACTTACCTTGAATCTCGCCAAAAGCAATAGCAACACACAAATCACTACTAACACGCAGAAATACAGCGTAATCATCGACCAAACTCAATGGATTAGCGCGGCCGACTGAGGCGCTTGTTCGGTGGATCATAGGAAGCCCATTGTTCAAACCATTTTTTCTATTGTTAGGCGTGAATTCGTTGAAAATAAACCTTTGTTCCGAGTAATATGGTTCATCTAATTTGAATATAAATAACTATTTTGCCTGCGTAGACAATTATCAAAACTGACTTTTGTCCCTCTAGATTTAGAAAATATCACACTGTGCGGCGTCCTCCCGGATGCGAGGCCAGAGCGTTAACCGCTCACTCACCACTCTCGGAACAACTGGATGTTGTGGACCATTTTTCTTAATTGCAGATTAAAGATTATAGATAAATAATATTATTTGTCAATAAAACTGAATTTGTTTGTTTATTCATTTACCTACCTCGTTTCACTTAATCTCACATGAAGAAACTGTGAAGTGTTCACTATTAACATAAAGAGAAGCAATTAAGAAGTAGTGTCAGGATAGCTGCGTGATTGAAGAATGGTAATGGAATTCAGAACGTCCTTCGTTCGAAGATCCTTGGTTGGGATAATATTTTTTGTGTGATTTTTTTCGGTATTTGTTTGCTGTTTTTTGCACTACCATGGTTTTTATTCGAAGAATTCATAATAGTTGCTAAGCGTCATGCAAGTGTTTGAAACAAATTGCTACCATACATGAAAAGTTTTTATTTTTAAACTTACCAGAGAGAGAATATCATGCAAAAAATACAGGTGCACGGCCGTGAACAATGGAATTTATTTTAGAAGTGACATCACATGTAGAAATTTCAAACATTTCCGGAACGCTTTGTGTCCTTTTCGTTGGAATTTTTACGTGACGATACAAATGTAGGTTACCTTCCCGACATAACTGCGTCTATTAGGCGATATTTACTTTTAATGTGCAAGTCATTTTCATTAAAAAAAAATCGGTGTGCAAGTAACATCCAATTTCCTTTTTGAAATCTTCTTTGGTTGTTTCAAATGGTTGTAATTCGTTCGTTATCCAAAAAATTTGTGAAGCCTTCAGAAAAAAGAAAAGAAAAATTAAATTGATTTTCTGGTGGATTTTCGGGAAAAAATTATTATGCAATGCAACCAACAGCAACTAGTATCCAAAGAAAATGACAAAAGAAATCCAACTGAAAATATTCCGAAGCGAGGATCGAACCTCAGGACCAACCCTAATAATTCTCGCCTTAAACAACGTATTACATTTACTCTACAAAATTGCGGTGTAAATGAGATTCACAGAAAATCGTAAGTGACTTTGTTGCAATATCAAATTGAAGTTGTTACATTTTTAAGCTCCACAGAATAAAACTCAGTGGTTGTTTCTATAGCTACGCCCACAAATAAGGCGTCTACTTTCAATATTTTTCCGCTGTAGGCTTTTCCAAACTGTTTTCGATTTTTTATTCAAAACGAACCTTCATTAATAACAAGAAATAACCAGCAACAAACAATAAAAAATAGTTGAAAACTTGGGTAATAGGAAACGCTCCATTCCCAGCGGCAGCGTTTACAGACGGGTGACGTCACGACTGCCGTTGCACGCGCCAGGCAGCAAATGAGCGTTTTGGCGGGCTTTTAAATTCTTTAAATCTTTGAATTTTTCGCAAAATAATGCACTTTTGTCAAAAAATCTCTTCACTCGGTGAATAAGGTGTACCAATAAACAATTTAAAACCATTTTCAAGAAGTAGTCAAATACCCTATTCACACACAAAATCAGAGAAACAAACCAGATGTTAATTATGTAGGGAGAGTGCTTGCTGGCACGTGTCGTCACACGCGTCGTTGGCCCGCACCGGGCAGCAAACAAGCGTTTCGGCGGGCTTTTAAATCTTTAAATTTTACCGTTAAATTCTACGTAAAACAAGCACTTTTGTCACAAAATTAATAGTATCGGGTGGATAACTTATATCAATAAACAAACTAAAACTATTTTCAAAAAACAATCAACTAGCCTATTGCCATTGCCACCAAGGCCTTGGCCCCATTGTAATGAATAATATCAATAATGATTTTTCCTTTCGTCAACCTCTGGACTTATTAGATGGAAACACTTTCTCTTACAAGCCTAAGCTAATATTTTCAACTAAGCAAACGCATTACAACTTATCTTTTCAGTTTTCTTTTTTCTATCAGCTTTCTCAACAGTGAACTGATAAGGTCTCTTGAAGTAATTAATACATTATAAGAATTTGTAATTTAGTCACCACGCCTATTTCGTTGACGGGTTGGTGACCTTCTCGCTTGTAGGAAGGAGCTCATTCTAATTGGGGGAACTTAACGGTTCGTTCAAATACGGCGCTAAACGGGCGTTTGCGACCGGTTTAACCCTGCCCGCGGTAATCATTAGTTTTTAAGACTCGGCGATGACCGCGCAGTTGTGTTAATCCGGAGCAGGCCACGGTGAAATTGAAGGTCGTGGTAAATGTTTAATCCATGTGAAACTAAAGCTTCGAAAGTAATGGGTAAGCTCATACTGAAGAACTCACCCGCGCATTCACCATGGATACTCACTGTAAAGTCGATGAGAGAACAAAGTATGTTGCTTTTCACATCGCTGCCTAGACCGATACTGGTCTACTTGACTCTGACTAATTGATCTCGGTCACGTGATCGAGCTTCTACACTTGATTATACTTCTCCCTGAAAGCAGCATGGGTACAAAGATGGGCTTGTAGAATTGTTTCTGTAAATTACCACAGAATCCAACCAGTAACAGATATGATAAAGGTCTGGAATGGGATTCATTGGAAGACAGGAGTGCCATTTGGACTGTACAAAGCATATGTTGGTGATGAGGCATGTAAAGATATTGGTGTAAGAATGAAAAATAATGCATGGAAGGGAAAAGATGACCATGACCACAAGCTGGCACTCGATTTCAGGCACAAGGATGTAGGAAGATTCTCTTTTTTAGGTAAAGGTTTCAGGGGTTAGAGTAAGTTACCAAGAGAAATGATGAATAATTTACCAAAAATGTTGAAAGAATTCAAAGTTGAAATTTGAAGAGGACAAATATACGTGGCTGCAGGAAAGGGGGAAGATGGGTGTGTAGGGAAATTTCCACCGGAGCGTGCGCAATTTTAATTAATTAAATTAAAGTTCCGCTTTCGTGTAGTACAGAGTGGTTTTGTTCTTTGTTATGAAAGAAGAATGAATAAGAACCTCACTCTGTGGAATGAACTAGGCAATGTGCATAACTAACAACAAGAATCAGTTTTGTTGAGGAATACAAAGTAAAAGCTCGGTTTTTGACATGGTTGAGTCCTTGAAGTATTTGGATGCAACAGTACAAAGCAACATGAGATGGGACCAGTACATACGTTCGTATGTAGAGATAATTCTAGGCTGCAATTGTCAGGTTCAATTTTGAAGAATTGGAATACACGTACAAAGCAGATAGAGTACAAAACACTCGTGAGTCCACATTTGGTTTACAGTTGTGTCATTTGTGCCGTATTACAAGGGATTGATTGACAGTACAGAGTAAGTATATAGAAGAGCCGCTCAATTCGTGACTGCTTGCACACAATCTTTATGAAAGCGTTATTGAATTTTTACGTTGATTGGGCTGGGATTGACTGGCAGCGCAATGACGTAGATTTGGTTTGAATTTATTGGCAAACGTGTGAAAACCTCCTTCCGTTTATCAGTCAATGAAATATTTCGTCCACCAACTTACATGCGTTGCATAGACAGGCAAAATAAAATTAGATAGATTAGGTGCCGCAGTGACGTAATGATGCTTATAAGAATTCTTTATTTCCTATTGTCATTCGAGAATTAGAGAATTAGTTTAAGAGCAAAACATTCTCTGCCACCCACAATTTTTTGAATTGCAGAGCATAGATATAGATGCAGAAAATGTCACAGAAATCACTGCAGTCGATTTACTTTCAAAAACCGACCATAATAAAACCTCATACGGACAATTAATCTCAATATCAATGCAAATTCGCGTGGATTCTAGGAAGGTTTGCGAAACTGTGATAAAGCTAGCAGCTATAACTCGAAATTTACCGAGATACCGAGTTTCATGTTACCGCGACCTGCTCAGTATATTTTTATCCTAATAGATGGGCTGGAAGATCTGATGTAGATGCAATATATGTGTGGTGTAAAAATTCATTTTCTCTCAAAAGGCTTATTCGTGATTTTATACCAAAAACGAAGAATGTTTGAATTTAAAATTTTCAATTAATTCAGGATGTGGGTCAAATCATTTGATGAATTATATGGCTCGATTACAGAAAAATGACACGCTCAGAAACCCATGTGAAATGTCTCACCATCAGAAAATTTCTCAGTTACATTGAGGTTAGGTATTAAGTATCGCGTATTTATTTATTTATTGTTCCAAATGGGCATATATTCAGTGATGGAAGACTGCGAGTCGGAGCTAATGTAATATGACGCGGGCGATGTTGGTGATACCACCAGAAATGTTCCAGACGCCGTAAAATATCCCTGTGCATCAGAAGACTGTCTCCACTGCCAATCAATTGCACTAGGAGCAATGTGTGAAGAACCGACACGAACTGGAGATGGTAAATTTTGCCCTTTTTACTGTAACCTAAAGCAATTCAATTTTAGTCGTCGAGGGCTTATTGTCTGTCAGTTTTTTAAGATATTTCTACATTGACAAACCAAATTCTATACTACGGATCTTTTTTCCACTTCATCTATGAATATCTCCGTGTCGAATCGATCCATGGTGCAGTCTCAACAGCGCGGCTGCCGCCAAATAATTGAACGTTCTCATATTATGTCAGAGATACAGAACCGCGTGGCTGCGCCAAAAATTTCCGGTGGTCGAGTGGCAACAGTACAGTCATAAGGACGCTAATGTAAATTCCAATCGCGTGGTTGCAAGCCACTATTTTTTCCTATGTCATCTATTTTTTTATTATTATTATTATTATTTCCATATACAACATAGCCCAGCACCTAGTATCTAATCTGGGCCCTTATTTCCATTATTTAACATGTACATATATTTTATCCTATATATATAACGTATTAACATATAAACAATGAATCCAAGAAAATTTTGATTAAATTTCCAATATCTATTACATCTACTGTTATTAAACAGAATGGGCACCACACTACTACATTTACTACTACTACTATTGTCCCTAATATTACTACTAACATTACTACTACTATTACTAATATCATTGCTACCACTACTAATACTACTATTACCACCACCAATTGTCACAGCCGCACTTCGGTCCACTAGTGTTCATTTTGCTTGGTGTTGAGTGCCCTCCGAAAGTAGAGTCTCCTGGAACCGGCAGCAAAGTCAGCCACCCCGGCCATCAAGAGTTGACCTCCTGGAATACCAAGACGGCCCCAGATGTCGCTCAGAAGACGGCCTCTCTGGAGCACACTGAAGTTCCTCCGACGATTGATGTTGCTCATTGTCGTAGGATATCTTCCGTCAATCCGGTGTTGTGAAAGTCAAACTTCCAGCATCATTGTTCCCTCCTCTTCTGCTATCTGTGGCCTTTGATTTCGCTCGGCATTTTTCCTTTTTATAAATTTCTTCTTCCAAAATTTAGAGGCTAGATCAGCTGCCTCGTCCAGAAAATGCCACAAGCTTTCGTCGCGCAGTATGTCAAATATTCTCCTACCTTGCAGCCGAGCTTGTTGGTGTTCTCTCAAACTGGCTGTTGTTTCACACTCCCATACCACGTGCTCCGGCGTACTTTCTTCACCACATTCGCACCTGTTTGAATCTACAATATTTCGACTTCGGAGCCAGCTATTGTATAGCCCGTGACCTGTAATGTAGTGTACCAATCCGGGAGAGGGTTGAAGGTACTTCAACTTTAACCTGTCCTCTACGGATGGGAACATATCATATGCTCTTCGACCTGTTTCACTGTTGTTCCATTCTTGTTGCCATTCCGCCAATAGAAGCTTCAGAATGTGCATCTCCGATGTTGCTTCGCTGCCTACAATTTCTGCTACCTTATCTTGTTTCCCTTTTCTGAGCCAGTATATGGCACCCCGTTTCCTTACTTCAAGGTCCAGTGGCCATACACCAATGGCAACGGTTAATGAATTTGTTGCCACGGTTCTGTATGCTCCTGTCAATCTTAAAAGTATTCCTCGTTGGATACGTCTGACTCGCTGTTTTAGTTTTATTTTTCTTAGATGCTTTGCCCATACACTTGCTGAGTAGCCCACTAAAGAGGATAAAATTGCGTCATGGTATAGTCTTATTGTTTGGACTGGAACAGTGAATTTTCGTTGGCCAATATTAATGATTTTATTCATGACCGCCACTGCTCTTGCTATTGTCTTCTCTAAGTGGGCTTCGAAGTTTAAACGTTCATCCAATTGAATGCCTAAGTACCTGCATACTGGGTTTCTACGAATTGATTTACCGTCGATTCTTATAGTAGGTTTTCGAGTAAGCTTGCCCTTGAGCAACACAAATGTTGTTTTATGTGGTGCTAAACTCAGCTTGACTTTACTGCACCATTGGCTAAGGCAGTTAAGTACTAGATTACTATTGTACTCAATTTCTGCTCTTGTTGCTCCTTCCACGAGTAGTAAAAGGTCATCAACAAAAGCTATTAGACCTAGAAGTTCAGGTAATCTTTGTAATAGTTCAATCACTGGTTCCATCCCTATATCCCAGAATATGGGACCGCAAACTGAACCTTGCGGGCATCCTTTAGTAAGGGTCTTCGTGATGAACGAGTTCTGGCATCTTAAGGAAGCAGTTCTAAATTTGCAATAGACCCTGAAGGTGTAGAATAATCTTCTTGGACAACCAATCTCCCTCAGCCGTTCAAATAGGGCGGGCCACCATAAGTTGTCTATCTGCGAAACGTGATATTTATATTATGTATGATATATGTATTTCTATTTGGGAAATTAATAGTTTATGGGCCTTCAAATTGGTGGCCGTCCTATAGTTCACCTAAGTAATCGTAGGAAATCGCCTAATAACAACCATCAGGATAGCGTGTACGCAGGGTCCAGGATTCGAACCCGGGTTTCGTTGTATCTGTCCGATTCAGTGTATTGTTATCCGCGTCACACATATTCTAATCTTTGCTGATACATTCAACCATTACCTCCACTAACAAATTCAACAAACCGGCGTGTATTAAAATGTGACTATGCCGAAAACATAGTTCCTAAACTTGTTAATAATAATAATAACGACAACAGAGGTATTAATTAGAGCTTTTATTCCATCGTAAGCCTAGATTAAAAGTTCTCAACCTCTCCTTTAGAAATGACTAACATGACTAATTTTAGTTCCGCATTTAAAGCCCTTTCAAAAAGAAATTACAATCTTCAGTATTTTCTCCGAACTTTTTAATATACTGATCTAATAAAAACTGAACAGACTTACTTCATATTTGCTACATTTGCTTTAAACAGTAAATAATGGAAATAAAGACATAATACTCCAAAAACTGATATATAATTGATCTCTATTATAACAACGGCTAATTAATAAAATTACGTCCACACTCCGCATTTCGCAAACGTTGTAACGTATGGTGCACCCAAATGCTTTATGCATTCCAAATAAAATTATGAATAAGAGGTAACAAACTAAAAATTAGTAAATGATATACATCTTTAACAAAATCAAAACCGGCTCTAAACCAACAAATCATTAAAAAGTTAAAAAATAATATTTACGAAAAACTAATATCAATTAAGTAAACTGTATTTTCTAGACCATCCAATTATTATTTACGCACGATGTTCTGTTACTATTACCATTATTGTGTGAGTATATTTCATTATTATTTTAATAATAGGGTCTATATCTATATAGATATTTATTAAGTCGTGTAAATCGATTATTCTGTAATTTTTAGTTTTTTTTAGTAAGTATTTTATGAAATATTCCTGTTAATAGATAGTAATTTTGGAGTAATCAATATACTTGCAGAAAAATACGACCTTCCTTTTTTGTTGAATTACAAACAAATAACGGGCCTACAAACGTAATTTCAATATGACTATTTCCAGAGTATCCTCTTTCAACTAAAGACACGCAAATCAGTAGCGTAGTTTCAGAGAAATAATAAAATAAAACAAATAGATCTAATAGAGAACTTCCTTCTTTTTGTCGTCGTTTAGACTCTCCACACATGTAATTTAAACTGTATACAAAGTCTGTAAACGAGGTTGCCTTGGTACGAAACAGAACCGATTCTGCTTCGTACCCAAATCATAGATGGCAGGAGCGATTATCGTTGCCACTACGTTAGTAATTTGAATGTTAGAAAATGTAAATTTTATTGAAGTTTCAGGCGCCTGATCCAGGCGAATCTTCTATCAACTTTTATTCTGATTATATTTAACTGTATGGCAACATTCCTGTAGCATTGCTATTAAATTACGTTAAACTGAATTAGTTAATTACTTGCTACAACTTAAAATTGTGTGATGTGTAAAGAAAAAAAATCATATAAAGTAGAATCAGCTTAGAAATACAAACAATTTAAAAGTTGAAGATTTATAACTATCAGAATTTCATTTTTGCATTCATCATTATTTTGTAGCCTAAATTCGAACAGGAAACTGAAAACCACATGTGTCAATGCTCTAATATTTAATGTTCCAAAGATATAATTTGTTCACACTAGACTAGCTGCTGTGATCTTAATTGCTCAGTATCTCTGGTACTTAGCAGAGAACACCAATCGTCGTTATCTCTTTGCTTCTCTACTTTCGTAGGTTGATGAGTGTTAAGTATTTAGTAATGAGAAGTTTGGTATACTTCCTGCAGTTAGAAGAAAAACAGTGTTAACTTCATCGGTAAGAAAATGCGTTTAAGCTACATTGGAGGACTTGCGTTCCTGCTATTCTGTCTTTCGACGATGTCACTTTTTATATTGCTTCAGGAACGACTGTTGGATATGAGTAATGACTCCAACTTAAAAGTAAACTTATCTAAGAATCGCACTATAAGCAAAGTACTTTTAGGTGCAGTGATAAATTGGAAACCTTTTGTGCCAAAGCGAGTTACTCGCGTGAGACAAAACGTGAATGCAGTTCTAACGACATCTGATTACTCTGGAAGGTTATATGCTTCAGGCGGGATCAGTACGGACACGTTGAACGCACTGAAAAAGGCAGCCATGAGTAGTACGTCCAGAGAACAACCTGTCATTGCTGTTCTAGTCTTATCCTGTAACAGGCCGACTTTGCAGCGATGCCTGGACCAGCTTCTGCTGTTCCGGAAAGTTAAGGATCAATTCCCCATAATAGTCAGCCGGGACTGTCGTCATAAACCAACGGCAAAAATCATCGATAAATACAGAAGAAATGTGTTCAGCGTCGAGCAGCCTGACCAGTCTCCTATAATGGTAGGTAAGTTCTATACTATGTGTGGCATAGCTGGTAAATTTATATATTACTTTCCACGTGAACTCAAATATAAAGATATGTTAACAGAGGCACATCTGCTAATCTTGTTACGAATAGCCAATATCCAAAAAACGACACCTCGAATTTAGTGTGAGATTGGGAGTAACTCTCCCAAATAGAATAGGCCCACTGGGGGGGTCTCCAAATGGTTACTGTGCAAAGTACGGCCGACAGGTTGGTACCAGTTTCTGATAGGTTCCGAAAATCGTGCAGTTCCCGAATACTTTTATTGGGAACTGCACCACTTTCGAAACCTACGTTTCTTCTGGTCCAGGCCGTATTTCAACTTAACAACAAACTCTAGGAAGAAAATAAAACACCTATAGTGCATTTACACCGTGTAGAACTAAGCGAGATATCAAATATATATATATATATAAATATATATATTATTTTCGATTTCTCTCGTCAAGTTACGTACGAATTCATCATCAAGTTTGAAACTGACATTTTTCTTCTGGTCCAGGCCGCACCACGTCAATTTTGAGATACAATATCTCGAGAACTAAGTGAGATAGCAAAAAATGTTATTCTTAACTTTCAATTTGTCTCGTCGAGTTACATAAGAATCCATCATCATGTGCGGCGCGTCGGTTATCTTAGAATCCACGTTGCTTTTATTACTGGTCACTGTATCAGACACATGTAAATATTTACAGTGGTTTAAATTTAGATCGCAGCACAGTGAATGTATTCGTACGCAGGTAATAGATGTTTTGAATTTTGAACAGAAATATTAGTAGAAGTTGTGATTATGTCGAAATGAAGACAGGACCAGAATGACAACTGACCCAATTTTTTACAGAATAATCCACAATGAATTAAGTTTTATAAAAAATTTAAGCAGCTTTCATAAACGCCGATTTACTGCAGTTATTATTTCATACGGGTGGAAATAGTTTCGTATTTATCGTGCTGAATGAGACCTGGACAAGGAATAAAGCCAATAGCACGTGATTTAGCATAAGGTTTTAGGGTTCCTCATTTATTTTTAGTTTTATTGGTTCCCTGATTCTGACATGATTAATTCAGTAGAAATTCCATCTGTATCGCTGTGTAAACTAAAACCGAAATATGTATAAATTACAAAATAAGGTTATGACCATTACATAATAATAATAATTCTATCTATCTAGGCAGCCGCAAAGAAATGAATTGCCAGAACGTTCCTTTAACCCGTCATTTTTGAGGGGATTAGAAGCTAATTATTCTATCAAACTCAAGTATACTGTTCTAATAAAACGGAGACAAATGTCCTTTGTTATCTCATATACCAACCACGTATGCGAAAATATATTACAAACAAGACTTTTGTTCAATCAGCAATAATTACTACGTGAGTATTATTGCTCCACGGACCATATCAATCTATCCTCTATTCAGTAATGTGGCACAGCGTTACGTGTCACTTATCTTTTTATTTATTTGTAAGTACTCCCATAATGTTGCCTCAGCAACCAGGCAGGTGCAATCTTTTAGCTTCTCCGTGATTTTACTTATCACATACAGTGATAACTGTCATGGGAAACTACGAAGATCTTTCATGTTTTACTTCAAGCCTAATCCTGCATACACCTTACAAAAATGGTGTAGCGTTTCTAGAATTCTAAGTTCTAGTAAACAAATGAGACATCACGATTTAACTTTCCTTTCGTGAAATTCCAATATGCTTCTGTGATTGGGCTGCACGAATGTTCATACAGCCAATTAGTGTTCGCAGTTTTTTCTGCAAAAGATTTAATTATGCTGTAATTTCGCTGCTGTAGTATGAAAAGCAGTAAAAAGCATCACTTCTGTACAGTAAAGCGATGTTCTTGGGTTTGAAAGCAGTCTGTAAATAACGATAACTGCTACTGGTTACTTTAGGTAGATGTTGAAAACGCGTAGCTAATAAGCAATAAATATGTCACAGCAAAGCGGCCACTGCAGCCATTGTACTATACAAAGAACGCAGTTAAATAGTGATTTAAAACATTAGTGCAATTGCTTCCTTGTATTAATGGTAAACAAAAAAACTAATATTTCTCGCGGATCTGATTGCTTCCCATTGCTATTAAAACAAAGTCGCACCAATTCACGCGCTCCTATTGTAAACCTTAACCAAAACTCCTGGGTGGTGTGGGAATTTTAATGTACTCAATAGGGTATTCGCATGTATTATTTTTATATTTAAATCAATTATTTGCCCTGTTACATTAATCGTAAACAATATAATATTGATTAAATATTAAAATTTAACATCAAAAAAATTTAAAACTGCAATCCAGTTTCGACGATTTAAACGCCGCCAGTTTGGCGCGCGGTACCGTGACTTAATTGTAGGCCTACACCACTACATTAGCGTATTGTATACTGTGGAGTGTTATATCTCAAAAGGTTTATGTTTTATAACTAATTTCAATATGGGAGGAGGTCGAAAACCGTTTTAGAAATACTGTATTGTATCTATGTGCAAAAATACGATACGAAATGCACCTAATAAAATGTATTTTTATGTCCCGCGCGATTCGAATGTAAAAAAAAAGTGGTGAATAGCTATGACAAGATGTAGAGAATCTTCAACTATTTGTTTATATTGTCGTGAAGATAATTTTAATTTAACTACATAATGTTAATGTTGTTATGTTACATTTGCCGTCTGCAAATTTTAACTTTTAATTCTGTCAACGTTTTTGGTAAATTATTCTTCATTTCTCTTGGTAACTTATTTCAATCCCTGACACACTTACCCAAAAATGAGAATCTTCCTACACACTTGTGCCTGAAATCGAGTGCCAGCTTATGCACAAGGTCATCTTTTTCAAATCATTTCTTATTCAAGCTTCATACATAGTAACTACGAACCTTTTAAAGCCATCGAAGGATACCACCAGACATTTTAAAAACGGATTTCAATCTCCTGAATATATGTAGAAGTGTATATGTATGCCTGAAGTAATGACTTTAAAAGGCCACATCATTAATGACTGAACTGGCTGATAATGATATGTCTGTGGTACATGAAGTTTTAAATGCGCCTAGCAAAAAAAAAAAAAAAAAGGTAATAAATATCCTTTAATTACAAAATTTGGCATATATTAGAGTCAGCGTGGTATAAGGGGTCTGATTCCTAATTTTCCAAAACCGGGTTTAAATCCCCGCAGTATCGGATCCTGTTGTGTTAGTTCGGTAAATTTGGTTTCGCATAGATCCGTAATTCGTGTGGTCAGACATTAACCATTCTTAAGTTGTTAAAAAACAAAAAGTCACTGGTCTGAAAATGAATTAATTAATAGTAGGTTGTAATGAGTAAAAACAGGATCATTTTTTCATTGAGCATTCCCAGTTCCTTCTTTCTTTTTCCAACTTCATTTTTCTGTATAACAAAGTGATTGATGACAAGCTGTGTGAAATATCCACTTTGTAAATATCCCGTATAAGGGAGGAGTTTTGTTATTTATTTCAACAATACAAACAGGATTAAACAATAACGAAAAATGAATTCATATTTAAGCTTTCAAGATTATTTGACCGTTACACAAATACAACGTGCAATGTATTTATTTCCTCCGTATTTATTGTATATCATAAATTTATCTATCCAATTCTTAGGTTTTTTTTTATGATGTTTACTGCACCTTTTCCGAGTTTAAACGTTGCTGCAAACTTGATTTGTACATAATAAAATTTCAGTGTATTTGGAGATAGGCTACTGTGCAGACATATACAAGCAAAATTTTCATTTTTATATAAAGCAGACACTGAAATGTGGACGATGCTTCATTTCTAACGAAAAGGTATTGTGAATAAGCTGATGTCAATCTCAACAATAGAGTAATATGCAAATAGAAACAATGTTTGGTCAAACGACGTTGATCAGCTACAAACAACTGTTGTGAGACTAATATGGCATAAATAATATAATTTCTTACTCAGGAACCCTTTTTTCCACATCAAGGGATCATATGGGGATTGAGAATATTTTCCAAAATTATAAGCCTAAACTTTTATTTAACATTAGTTCTGGTCTCTGCTGAACCGTGAAACTTTGTAATATATTCATCAAAGCAAACAATAACGGTTATTAAAGAAGATGATTTGCTAGAAGATAAAATATTATTTCCAGTAACTTATGTTTGTGCTTTTTAGTTTAAGAGTTTTAACCCTTGTTCGATTGGTAGTAAAAAGAAAAGAAAGTCATCAATAAATTGTGATTGTTTCGATTCGAAGTACCTTGTGGGGTAGTATTTACCAGAAATTAAGTTTCGGTATAATTGCGCACTTTACTTTAGTGAGCAAATATATTACAAAACGTTATACAGAATTTAGATTGGAAAAAACAAGATAAAAACTACAATTAAATAGTAGTGTCATGTGTTGTTTCTGAACTCAAAAGTGTGTTTAATTATATGAGACGCCAGGGTTGTTGCTCTTCTTTTTTTAAGCTCTTAAGGTACGTTTACACAGAGGCAACTTCTGGGCAACATGTGGCATGCGGCACTGACGTATGCGACAGGGAGTATTTCAAGCGAAGCAACATGCTGCGACATGTAGCAAGCAACAGTGACGCATACCACAAGTTGGACCGTGTCCCCAGTCGAATGCGCCATTGTGCGACAAAAATATAGCGTGTCGCAGGATGTTGCCTGTATCCAACTGGCGGTGGGCAAGGGCGAAAGAAAACTGGCGACATGAAATGGAACTTACAGGATTCAACCTTATTATTGAATACTACCATACTCCACGGGAGATGTGGAACAACAGAAGTATTTAATATCAAAACAGGAATGTGAATAGCAACATATTACTTGCTAACAAGTACTAAGAAAAAAAATCAAGAATTTGAAATATGATTTTGAAGGGGAACATAAAAGGACTGCTATACTGATGAGCAGCCCATCTCATAAAGAGAAGTGATTTGCTTATAATCTCCTTTGACTTTACAAAAGGATTTACATATTACTAATATAGGCTATATTTATAGCTTGTATACAAAAATGTTTCCCAATTTAGATTCTAGAAAGTATACATTAAATTTTTCTTCAGTTGATCATTCACTTTTGATATTTGTGTGCGATGGTGAGAAATTAAGTAATATGAGAACGTGTTTTGTTTCTTTGTATATCTTGCCAAGATGCTTTTCATTCTTTTGTCACAAAAACTGAGCGAATTCATCCCAGAGGCCTTTTGGATCTTCATCTGATTTTAACCATACCTGTGTCATCTTCTATTACCGTCCTCCATGAGCCTGGAAAGACAGTTCCATCTTGAGTATCAATATCTATAGTTCCATAACGTGCATGAAGAATTCTTGAGTTATTGCCTTTCTTAAAAAAAATGCGTAGATGCGTAGCTATACATACGCGCAGATGTGATAGTTTCTGTGTTTTCAACATTTAGCATTGAATTTTTTCGAACACACACGAAAAATTGAATGCTCCAAAAGTATTTTCCACCACTCTTCGTGCGCTTACTTGATTGCAATTGTATATTCTATTCTTAGAACCTTTTTCTGGACGTCTGGATAACGCTTCGTAATGTGTACCTGTTGGGGTAATGCGTCATCTAAACGTAAGGAGACAACAATTTACTTCCAGGGAGAGGTTATAGAGTCAGTAATTCTAGTTCATTTTTCATTAAAAAAATAGTAAAATAAAGTTTGGCGAAACACTCCTCCGTGTTAAATCCTCATTTGACAACCAATTTTGGCATATAAGAAACAATAGTTAGCATCCCCCTCAAAACACCACCAAGGCGTATTCAGTTTTCTTTCCTTTATTGCTATTTGCGAGGATCGAATAAGCAGCAGCTGTCACTGCTTCAGATAACAAGACGCACGCTGCTGGCAAACAGCTGCCGAATAGCTACAAGCAACGGCGACAAGTAGCAAGTGACACCTGGCAACAAATTCTTGCGCGACATTCGACATGCGACAAAGTATGAAGACGCACGGCGACATGTAGCAACAAAATAAGGCGTGCAGCATGCTACATGTTGCTCGTTGTTACCTCAGTGGAAACGCGCCTTTACAGACAAGTTATGGAATAATTAGAGCCAAAACAAAGGAATTTATAATCACGTGCCATGACTTAGATATGGACTGGTGTCCTCTGTGTTATTAGTCTGGTCTCAGCATGCAGTAGTGCTATCTGTTCTCTAATTAAATACTCTTGATAATTAATGTAGGTTGGTCATTTAGCAGTTAGATTTACATTACTTTTATTTTAAAAATCTTGTTGTCCGGAAAGAAGGAGATATTAACATCTTAAATGAAAGTCATAAATAATTACCAAGACAAATGATGAACAATTTACCGAAAACGTTGAAAGAATTTAAAGATAAAATTTGTAAGGGGCAAATGTAAGTGGCTGCAGGATAGGGGGAAGATGGGGGTGTAGGGACATTGCCACCGAAGCCTGTGCTCCATTGCAATTAAATTAAATTAAATATCTAGTTTTCTCTGAGAGATCAATAATATCGAACAACAACTTAGGAATTGAAAAAAAAAACTAGATTATTTCCATTTGAAGGTTGTAGTGTTTCAGCAAGTTCTAACAAAACACGGCGAGACAATAGGAGGGAGAGTATTTAATTTAATTTTATTTAATTTACACAAAAATTGTAATTAATAAAACGCAGGGTGATCTGACTTAGGTGCTGCTGTTTTATCCAGGTTAACGGCTCAGAGTTGAATAATTTGCCCTATTACAAGATAGCACGTCACTACAGATGGGCCCTCAACCAGATGTTCTTCACGTTCGGCTTCGAGACTGTATTGGTGGTGGAAGACGATCTGGATGTGGCCCCTGACTTCTACGAGTACTTCCTAGGAACGCTACCTCTGCTGCAGACTGATCCTACACTCTGGTGCGTGTCTGCCTGGAACGACAACGGCAGAGCTGGAAGGTACGCTCTGCTAAACTTGGTTAGTTGTTTACCAACATAAAATTCTAGTATCCATAGCATATTATTAGCATTATTATAGTTTGGTATTTTTATTGCCACTGAACGCTGTGATCGGTAAGAGAATTTTTTTCACCTATCACAAATTGCAGGCTTATGGCATGCAGACCTATCTTTGCTGAACAATGAACCTTATATGTAAATCGCAGAGAAGCAGGTTCTTATTTAGAACAGTTTTCTAAAGCAGTGACAATCAATTCTCAGAATTTTATTGTTGTCAGCTGGATCTAATTACTGATGAGATTTGTACAAAAACATTGTTTGCTTTCCCTTAATCGCTTTTTAGCCAAGCAATTTCTTTTCTTCTCATCAAAATACTATGGTAGCAAACGCAATGACGCAGAATTTTTTTAAAAATATTTTTCACAGCCTTAAACGCCGAACGCACTGGTATTCAATATTACCTCGTCTAATGATTCGCGTTATACTGTAACTCTGCAAACTGGAAGTTGCAGATTTTATGTATATTGAGAGGAATGTAGAGATCTTTTCCATCAGCTATTCACTTTCAGTTTCCTTATCGGCAATCCTCTTCCGTGTCCAATTACAATTCTGGATTACTTTAACGAATATGTCGGGGTTGAATGAATCAGAACGGCACGCTAAATTTTTACAAATGTATAGTATTACGGTACAAAACATGATGATGGAGTCTGAGAAGTACAGTTTAGCAAAACGGAAAGTGTTACATGATAAAGTCTGGACGGAAGTGTATATAAACAACGTTGTAACTATTCACGATTCTTCCCAGAGTTCGAATCACGATTTATTCGGATTTCATAAAGTTCACAGCGAATATTTGTGCCACATACTTCATCTTGATGTTGCTGTCGCTTTCGAAACGCTTAACTCTGGTAATTCAGTATCATGTTGCAGCTGTTGTAGTACTCTAGTCGAGAATATGAATTGCTTCCCATAAGTTCTGTCTCTTTCAGCGATGGTGTGAGGATCGTATGTGGCTATTTCATTGTTTCGTGTAACTGAGTCATCTTCTTCACAAAGCGCGTGACATTTCAAAATTTTGTCGTTTACTCAATTCATTCTGACGTTTCAAATTTTGTATTTCAGCATAGTATGTTAAATTTTGTGTCTTTTGAAACCGTCTCTAACGTGATAAAATCTCTTAGACTGTAGAGCAGTGTTTCCCAACGTGGGGCCCACGCCCCACAGGGGGGCAATTTGGTTTTTTTTAGGGGGGCAATTTAGAAATTGACTTTATACGACTTTACCGCTTTCTCTTCGAGTTATTTAAATGCAATGCTAGAAATAGGTACAAAATATAGCAAAAAAGCAAATTCTTAAAACAGTGCTGTAAATAATTATTAGATATAGTTTCGTTTGATGTTAGCAAAATATATCATCTGGATGATTTGAGTCGTCAACTTGACCTTTTTGGGATTCACCGTGTAATGTTCCGCCTGTCTCGGGAACCCGGACCTTT